>VOQK01032600.1:1972-14779 GCA_015052645.1 Benitochromis conjunctus
TAAATGCAGAAATACACTGACTACTTCCTGATAAGCTCCTCAGGCTACAAGTGTTTTACCCTTCTCTTCTTCCTGGCCTTGGCCTCAGCAACTCGTTTGATTGGCCGAGCATTGATCTCTTTCCATTTTTGTTTGTATTCCTCCACCATCTCCTTGGTGACCGGCACCGGCCTCTTCCGGTGTTTCCGTTCATCATCGAGGAACCACTCCGGTACTTCCCAGGGCTCGTCGGAGGAGGTGAACCTGAAACAGCATACATAAGGTGTTATTCATGATCTTCACTCATTTGAACAGGTTTAAGCTTTATCTGTCTTTTCATGCGATTTGCCGACAACAAAAGTTAACTCAAGTACACATCGTTAGACGTAATAAACAGTCTGAAACACAGTGGCGCCCCTTTTCCATTAGTACTATTTGGATCGACTCAGCACAGTTTTCCATTAAGTCATAGTGCCTGCGACGACTGGGGTATCAAGCGATCCGAGCCGGTACTAAAATGCAACATCACCACCGATTGGCTGGTCAGTGGCGTCACTTAATGAGTCATGAGAGCATCTCCTTCCGTAAAATCAGAACCGCCATTTTTGAAACCCGGCAGCAAAAGAAATGGCTACAAAAAAAACAACGCCGTGATCCCAAAAAGCCACAGACAGACCACACCAGGTATATCATCGCCTTGACACCTTTGTTAAAGCGTTTGTGTCGCATACTATTTACGTCACAGGATGCTTGGCAGAATTGCTATGACGACAACCACGCACATTAGGTAGTTCTGGGTTGTAATGGAAAACCAGTCGAACCAAAACACACACACCTGTGGAAGGAGCTGTCCACCAGGTCCCTTGCCCTCTTCTTAGATGTAGCGATCTGAGCGCCTAGTGCCAGGCCTTCTGCACTCAGGATCCTAGCTTTCTTACCTAAAGAAACAAGATAATCAGTCATCCACACAAACACACTGAGGCTAAAAACAAAATATTCAAATAAATCCAAGAAAGCTCTAAACAGGGTGAGATAAAGCATGAGAGAGGATATGTAGGCACATTAAATAATGCTAAAATGCAGTGGTGTATGTTAATTAACTTAAGATCACATCGCAGTGAGCATAAAAACAGCCTTAAATTTGCACCATGACAGACCGATTCTTCTGAAAGATGGCAGACTAAAGGGTCACCCCTCAGTACAAAAATGCATTCAGGAAGAGTTTTAGCACTTAAAAACTGACAGGAAAACAATTTAGGACATTGGATAATTGTGTAAACCCTGGCAACTGTATAGTTTCTTGTTATGGACAGAAAATGCACATAAAGAAATATATATACATGACATTTAGATGATGACGACAAGTGTTTGGGGGTTGTGTATGTTTTGTTCGTGCATGTTGTCATACTCACTGGTACTTTCGACAGGAACAACCTGGAAGTCGTCGTCGTCATCGACCTCTCCTGATACTCCACCAGCCCCCCTGGCCTGCTTCATTCTGGTGATCTCCCTAAAAGGAAACCAATGAATATGTTGCCTGTATATTTAGTTGTGGTTTTAGGCATTAGTGCATCTGCTGTCAAGTTTTGAACAACTTGGAAATATTGCAGATTTTTTTGTAGAGTAATCAAACTAGGCTTATTAATAAAAATTAAAAAAAAGTTTTACTTATAAATTATGTAACACACTGGACTAAAGAGAGCCACACTTAATGAGCTTTTACGTTTCATCATCGCTGCTGTCATCCGAGTCACTGTCACTCTCCTTTGCAGCTTCCTGTGATGGTCCTGCCTTTTCCTCCTCTGGTAGATAAGCTTCTTGCTGCTCCTCCTCTTGCTCCTCCTCCTTTACATCTTCCTCAGCTTTCCTCTTTTTGCCTTTTCCTAGAAATAAGAATATATATAAGGATAGCTAGTAGCCCTTCACAAACACACTTTCATTTACAGCTGTGGAAACTAACATGTGAGTTTGAAGAAATGAACATGAGGAGGAGAAACACTTCACACCTGACTGTTTAGTCTGGAGCCACTCAGTCTGTTTGAGCTCGCTCTCCGCGTCTCCTTCAAGGCCGATCTCAGAAAAGATGCCCTACGGGTGCAACATCAGCATTAACACACTAAACCCCAGGAGATCAGTAACAAACTAGGAACCTGTGTGCCACATCACACAGTGAACAGGTACAACAGAAGAATATCCGAGCTTTAAATGTTGCATTATGAGTCAAACACAAACCTTGCTGAACCACAGGTCGGCCTGTCGTTCCATCTTCTCATCCTTTCCCTCTAGCTCCACCACCAAACCACCATCCTGCTCTTCATCCTCCTCCTCCTCTTGGTTGGTAAACGTTACTCTGAAAACCACAGAAACGAATAATGAACTTGATGATTCTTCTAGAAAAGTTGGACATTCTTTCTAAAACCTACTTCAATTTCAGGTCAAATTAAAAATAGACTTAAGCATATGCTTCCAGGGAAAAAATAGTAAGTATGAACTTTGTGACTTGACAATAACAATTCTAGTAATCAGCTCTGTGAACCAGTCTAGTTTGAAATAATAATCATTTCTACTCGCTGAACACATATACATGCTATTCAGTGCTTAACTGCTTTTATTGATAACACCTTTCTAAAGAGAAGCCACAGGCCTGCTGACCCCTAAACAGGCAATCACCATATCACCAGTACGTCTGAGTGGTATTGGTCTGAAATGCCGCTTACTTCTTTTTTGGTGCCATCTTTTCCAGCTCCTTTTGTCGCTGTTCCACCTCTTCCAGATCCTCTTCATCTAAATCAGATGCCAGTGACATTTTATCTGCATCATCACCGTCTTCATCGGAGAGGTGAAAATCGTCATCTTCATCTACCAGAGTGTCCGCTGCCTGCATGTCCCCCTTTGATATATCAGCAAACACCTGACGGACGGAGAAATTAACATTAGGTGGCTTCTCAGTGATAAAGCTCATCAGTGGTGCTTGAATGCATCTGTGGGAATCACCAGTAGTCTTATCTTTAGTTTGGTGCTTTTGGGAAGCAGTGTGTGACGTTTACCTTTTTCTTCTTGATGGAGACGAGAGAGAACAAGGATGAGTCCTCAGTGGAGGCGATGGACACACCTGGTAGATCCATCTTCAGCTCCACTCTCTCTCTCTGCTTCCGCTGCTCCTTCAACAGTTTCCTCTTCTTCCTGCCAAATCAGCAAGAGACAATTTCTTGGTTTGCCACTACAACTGCATCCATGGTAAAAGTAAAGAGAGGTGAAAGCAAAGTGATGCTTCTCTTTGAGGCGAGATGCACCTATGAACAAATCAAGACAAAGTAGAAAAGGTGAGGATTTAATGTCAGTGAAAACACAAAAGTAAAGCGGTTCATACCGTTTGAGCTCAGCCACCTCCTCAGCTTTCAGTTCTGCCAGCTTTTTTACCATTTCTTCCTCCTCATTGTCCTCATCCTCACCCTCCTCCTCTTCATCCTCCTTCTTTCCTGCGTCTTCCTCTGAATCACTCCCTGCTTCATCCGAGCTTAAGCTAAAAAACAATGTAGAGAGGATTTATATGTGACACACTTTAAGATTTAATACTTAAGTCACTTTTTCTTTTTTTTACCTGATCTCCTGGTCAAGCTGCTTAGCCTGGTCTTTCAGTTTCTTAGCTAGGTATCTCCTCAGCTTGGACCTCCAGTTCAGCAGCAGGCTGCAAAGGTGAGAAAAGACATCCAAACACACAGCCGGTATTAACAATACTTCATCCTACAGCACGTTTTCACACCATTTAATGTATGTGATGTGCAAATAAAAACACAATAAAGTAGCAGCAGCTTACTAAAGCACAAACATGGAGTGAGAGACGGAAAAGGCCTACCGGAGTTCTTTGCGGCCCAGGACTTTGATGTCACGACAACACTCCTTTATTTCATTGCTGGTGGTCGAGTGAGACTCCAAGTCAGGATTGTTGAAGGTGATCTGAATGAATGAGACAGAGCAAGAAAAGCACGAGTTTTCTTCTTAGTTCTTAAATCTTAACAGGACTGTCTCAAAGGCCCCCCCCCAAAAACAAAAAGTGGAGTTTTTTTTTTTTTAAAGTAGTTCAAAAATCTCACCTCACTGGCTTTGCCCAGAAAGTCGACCGGGTTTTCAGCTTTCAGAAAATCAGTCACTGTGAAACTGTGGTAGAGGGTCAGATCCCCATCTGTATATCCCTCCGCCTGCAACAGAAGAAGAGCTGCTTGATCACTGATGGTTCATTTTTGGGCTCAAATGTGCCTCAGAGTAAGTCTTAAACCTTGTGACTGATCTAATCATACAACAAAATAAAGTGTGTAAAAGCTAAATAGATCATAACAGACAATCACAGCCAGATCTGACCAAACATTTTACTTAATATGTGCAAAAGGCACTTCTCAGTATACATGCCTTTGGCTTCTTTACAGGGATCAGCTCCTTCACCGTTTTGGCCTGCACCTCCACCTCTTTGAATGCATACTTGGGGTCAAAGAACTTGCTGTCGATTTTGTCCGGGGCAACAAAACCTGATGATGATGGGGGAAAAAAGCCTTGGTTTAGGTGAGGTTTAGTCAAGAACAAGGTCAATTAAGGTAATTAATTTTTGTCTTTAAATAACAAATAAAATAAGAAAGGTTGTGCTAGTGACACCGACCCTGGCAGATGACAAAGATCTCAGCAGACTCATTTCTGGATGCCTGCGGTTTGGTGGCCTGCACCTTCTTGAAGAACTGCTGGAAGATCCAGAGCAGCGGCTGGTAGTCTTTGGAGCGAAACACCTTGGTGACAAAGGTGCCCCCTTTGGTAAGAAACTCACAGGCCAACTTCAGAGCCATGAGAGTCAGATGAGCTGTGGGTGAAAAAGGGAGGACTTCAAAATGAGGTTTAAATACCAAATACATGAACTTAAGTAGTTTAGGCACAACAGAGACAAAAACAAAGAGTGGTAAGAACATATTTTTAAAAAAGAACCACTAACAAACCTTATTAACCAAATCAAACACATGAACTTTAAGAATTTTTGGACACACTGTGTGAATGCTGTTTTACAGTTTTACTGCAGTCTGATCTCTAGATGTTTTGTCTCGACTCACCTTGGGAAAAGGCATCGTGCTGCCAGTTAGCTCCCACATTTGGGGCTCCATCATTTAATACAACATCCACTTTCCAAGTCTGAAGCTCCTTTCTGAGAGCCTGTACAACGGAAAGAGTATCTCATCAGATAAAACCATCTTACAAACACAGTTCAGTGTTGGCTGTCCATGTCTCTACTGTTGAAATATCATCTCAGATTTTTTTTTTCTTCTTCAGTGATGCTGTGAACAGCTGCAGCTTTCCCACCTGTCTGCATTTCTCAGTGGTGATGTCTTCTTGAAGCGTCACCACGTTGGGGATGGGCTTAATCGGGACCAAGTCAACACCTGAGAGGAAGAAACCACTTTTACAGGGAAGTATTGTCACACACATTACAGCTGGTTTAGAAGCATAAAAGAAACAGAGCAATTTATTATTGGATAAATATGCACTCACCGATAATCAGACTTGAAACTGGCATAAACTTAGACGCTACCTGCAACCTGGAAAAAGAGATTTTGAATCATCATTTAATTCAACTTTTAATATTTTGCATAGCACAAGTCACTCATTTATCTGTTTCTGCTTCAGTCATGATGTATTGTGTCGTTTCTGTAAGGCTCATCGATTTTATCTCGTAATCACAGCGTAATCTGGCTCACTAATCTGTTTCACAGTGAGCCAGAGTTGTGCTAGAAGTAGGTGAGAAGTTGGTTTCACCCCTCGGTTGTGCACTTTTTATTAAGTTAATTGAACTTTAAACAAACTGCAACTGTACAATTACCAGTCAGCTCTTCTTCACTGACTTTCTCCCCCTGCAAGTTACACTTCTGCCAACGTGTTCGCCCTTTTCTCTTCGGGACACTTGGAGCGTCTCTTCTATAACCTCTGTCTCTGATTGAGCTGCCACTTGTTATAACAAAGACCTTTTCTGATTGTTCACATGTGACAGAAGCTAATGACCGAAGACTGCAAAGTGGTCTACTGGCCAGCGTTTCCCCATAGGGTTTACTTCTTTTCCTTTTGTTACCACACACCACGGCATGTCTACTGACGGGATGCTTACCATCCTCCAGGTGCAGCGCATAGATCCACCAGAGCTCGGGCTTTCTGCAGAAACTGGAACTTACGGTTAAGCTGGATCAGTTTGAAGGACGAACGAGAGCGATAACCTTAAAAAAATACAAAAACGGGAGACTTTAAAAGACTGTCAACAGTTTACAACCCACAAGTTTAGAGCAGTCAGAGCTTTAGCCTGCTAATGCTAATACCACGATAGTCTCGAGCTCGTGTTGTTTTCCGGTACGCTACCTGTTTCTTTGGCCAGGTGGTAGAATTTATCTTTTCGGGTCTTTCCGACCTTAAGTTTCTTCCCCATATTTGCTGCTTTAGTTTTACGTCGGACTCTAACACACAGATATGTCACACACTCAAAACACCCCTGTCCCTATGAAAACAGCACGTGTACACATGCCGGCGCAGGACTACGACGTCACACTTCTTCTTCTTCGGATTTGTTTGTCTGCTTCACGCATGTTACGACGCCACCTGCTGTCAACAACACAGTATCACGCTATCTTAAATAAAAAATTGTATTATTATTATTATTGCTGCTGCTCTCTATCTATCTAATTATATGGACACGATTACTATTAGACACACAAAAATAGCTCATATTTATGAATCACTATTGAGGGAGAATGACTGTTCTTGTCATGCTACAACCTTAAGGTTGCCAGTTTAAGTAATTCATTCATTCAACAACTCCCCATTACGCATTATTTGCTTTCTTTCATCCAACGGGCATCACTCTTTACACATCAAAAATTAATTAAATGAAAATAACACACAATGCACTAAAAAGGGCTGGTTTGCTGAAATAACAGCAAAACGGGGATCTATAGTATTTTCTCTGGCCTATATTAGTGTCAGGCATGCATATAGTTTTTCAGTTACGAAGGTGATCATACATTTCTGTCCATCCATCTCTTCTGGAGCCAATCCCAGCAGCTGTAGGGCAAGAGGTGAGGTACACCCTGGACAAGTCACCCATCTATTGCATGGAGACAGACAACTAGTCACACCTATGGGCAATTTAGATTCACCAATGAACAACCCCACCAAACTATGATTAATGCTCCATGGGTTAAAAAAATAATCATTTGGTCAAATAATTTATTGCATCCACAATCCCCCCCTACAACAAAGACTGGATCAACAAACAACTGGACCCATACTGTGATAGTATATGAGGTTAGTTAATAAACATAAGATAATTTTAAAAATCTTTATTGATGTTTATTTATTTATTTTTATTACAGCCAAATTAATTTAGGGCAAAAACACTTCAGTGAAGACGACAGCTGTCAGAAAGGCCTGTTTCTGGATCGTGTGTTGATCAGTCCCAGGACAGAGAAGGCACTGGCTGCTGCCGTCACCAAACTGATGGCCCCAATGGCCCGTGAAGCCTGTGGAGATGAGAAGAAGAAGCAGGGCGTGGACCGAGGATTAGAATAGGAGCAGCAGAGGTTCATTGATTTTACTGCATATCCACAATACAGAACGATTTCAAACTTAACATGACTAATTCATTAGTCTGTAATTCAGATTTGTTTTACTTATAAGAGGAAGCAGGCAAAGCACCACAACAAGCACCACATTTATTTACAATACCAGTTTTACAAGCTGTCTATAAATAAATTGAAACCTTTCTTCCTGTAAACTGTTTTATGCTGATTATTTCATTCAAAGCCAATTTGTTCTGTAAAGATTAAGGCTTCGGCAGGAAGTGTTTGGCCCTTAAACATAGCTTAAAAGTAGATTTTGATGTATGTCCTTCTTTCCAATACAAATCCTGGCCATAATTATAGCAATTATGAGATGATATCTGGGTGAAAAATAGAATTATGAATTCAATTTTGAGGCAAAGTATCATGTTTTTATTTTAGTGGAATAGTAGAGCCCTGGGATAGATAAACCCCTGTTGTTAAGGATCACTTTGATCAATATATTTGTTTTTAAATGTCTGAGAGTGTAAGACTATGACAGGGGCGATGTTTTGGATTTATTAGTCACTTTCAATGACACACCAGACAGAAGCAGAACAAACAGTGAGAGACCTGCTCAGACACCCCCTCCCCGTAACGCAGAAGGGTAACGAAGTGCTCGCAGTTGCTCCCCAGCAAGTCGTAAGAGACCTCCTGGCCAATAAGGACTTGTGCCCGCTGGATGATTTCACAGACAGGAAGCGGTGTGTGGTTGTGGTCATACTTGTTGTTGACACGGTAGGAGTCACTTCCCACCACCTCCTTCAGTAGCTGCATGCGTACTACCGCCTTCCTGCTGAAGACAGACTTCACACTGGACATGGCGGCTGCCTGGCTCTCATCTGCGGGAAAGGAGGAGATGATTTTCATTTAGATTCTCATGGGGAAGAGAAGAAAGACTCTTCTGTAGGGAACCCATAGTGAATTTTTGGGGATCTCATAGGTTTAGGAAACTATAGAGAGGTTCTTAAGGTCTTTCTGCTATATAAATGGCAACACAAGGAAATTAAAATATGGCACTGTAGTGTGTTTATAATTTTTCTAAACCAATACAAAACAAGATGTGCCTTTGTGCATCTGCAAAAGTACAGAAATGGGGACGTTTTAAAATATGAAACAGGTGGAGGGGATGCCAAAATCTGCAGATAACAGGGGCCACATGCTTGTCAAAAACGGGTAAGGACAAGTTTTGGATAAAAGGGAGTGAAAATTGTGATATGGTATCTCAGCAGATTGCACAGTGAATGCAGTTCACTATGAAAAAGAGCATTTTTACAGGACTCTGCATGTACTTGTGAAATGCACATGCTCATCAAAAAGTGTAAGCACCTCTATAAAAACAAAAGTTTCTGCAGTTTGCTGGCCTGGAGCATTTAGGTGTGTGTTAACACGATCCCACAATATTTCCAGGAGTGGACATCATAGTCCCATGATAACCCAAGAGCTACATTTCAGACTCTAAAGGCTTCAGTTGGCATGTTGAATGTTAAAGTTCATGACAGTACAGCTAGAAAAATACTGAACAAGTATGAATAGTTTGGAAGGGTTGCCAAGAGAAAGCCTCTTCTCCCTAAAAATGAACATGACAAGAGAGTTTAGGTTTGCAAAGCTGCACCTGGAACAATGGCCCCCAGGAGTAATGAAGTACCCAGGCCTTAGTAAAATAAACAAAACTAAAATTAGTTTGAATTTAATTACACTTAATTATGTAATTAAAGATCTGTATGTGGTTTGTAATGTGAGCCTTTTAACTTGAGTCTAGAACATCAAATAAAGTGGGAAACTCATAAAAAAAAGTTTTTCTCTTTTCTGTTTCGAATAGAAATGAATGACTTGTCAGATTTGTGAGGACAGCTGCAAGTTTCACATTAGAAATACTTTTACTGACCAACAGGAGTTAAGTTGATGATGTAACCATCTCCCAAGTAGAGAGCCCAGTGCTGATAGGCTGGTCTGAAAATCTCAATGAGGTCACCAGGCTGGGGGTCACCGGAGAGGGCAGGAAGGTCAGGGTCATTAGAGGCCATCTACACAGAGCCACAGAGAGACTTTCATACATGCAGGACATTTAAATAACAAACATAACAGAAATATTTAGTTGAAAGAATATTTGTCAATTTAGAAAATGTGAAATCTGTTACAAGCTTTCAAAATGTGAAGCATTTTTCATTAGATTTGAGAAACCTTATCACTGCCACATGACTACAGATTATATAATGACTGATAAGGAAAATGCTGCTGGAGTCACCTCTCCCTCACATGTGTATCCCCCTCTGCTGTCTAATTCACACTCAGTCATTCAATCGCCAAAACACACATGGCTACCTCACATTATCAGCCTTCCAGCCAACTTACGTTAAAGTCTTGTAGTTGTTTATCCATCCCACATCATGCTTCCACAAATTCTAAGAAGAGGGGAAGACACAGAGAGAAAATCGTTTCATTTCAACTGATAAATAAAAACTGCTTTTACACTAAGAGATGGAGAAATTCCACTTTCCGTTTTTAGTCTAACAAGATTCAAAATGGAAAATAACAAAATTCTCAGAGAAAGAAAATGCTAGATAAAACACAATGTAAAGGTCACCCATACATACACGCACTTACAATACACACTCGCTCGCATACAGACAATACACACATGAGCTCTTGTTTCACCTGTGCTGCCACAATAGCAGCAGCACAAAAGGGAAGCTGACAGAAAATAGTTTGAGCTCAGGTTATTTCACACAGGAAAAAAAATACTTCACCTGTGATTTAATCGCTTTAATTCCCTCTCTCTCTCTTTTGTTTTTCTCAACTGAATCGCCACAGACCATGGAAGATAAACATTACAGTGTGAATAATTCCCAAGGAGAGAGTTTAATGTTGATTAAAATTTCACTTAGATGGCATGAAATCAATATCTGCCCAGGAGAGCAGCTGCTATATCCATCTCATTATTAATGTATGGTGCCCAAGCCACATTGAAAATAAGTGCCCATACATTATTCACCAAATCAAAACTCCATCAGCATCTGAGAGCTGCTACAAATACAGAAACATAGATGTATAAAAATATGTGACAGAAGTATATTTTACTAACTAAATCATAAATAACTAAACACTGGGTGAAAATTAAAAGAAAAAAAGCATCCAAGCGTAATACTTACTCAAACACCAGCAGTTTTTTCTTCCTCACCATTTTAATTCTCCATCATAAATCTGCACAAAGCCATAAAAAAAATCCAAGAGAAGAGGAAAAAAAAGAGGTTCGAACGCAAGTTGCTGAGAAGATGAGCAGATTTTGAATATCTCAAAATGAAACGAGAGGCTGAAGGGTCCTGGTGGAGGTATTTCAGTGTCCGCTGTGCTGACCGATAGCAGTTTGTCACTGCTGCCAAAGTGACACACACATATAAACACACACACCGGCATTTCCTGTCTGCTTTTGTCCCATTCATTAGAAGCTGTTTGCACATATGTAGCTTGTTTCAGTTTAACTCTGTCTTCCTGAAAAGTGACAGTGACAGTGTCGCACATGCACAAGATATGTCACATCATGCATTTTACTTTAATAACCAAATTGCTAATAATATTAATATTATTATTATTAATAATATAATTTAATAACGAGATTGCCAATTTGGCTGTATATGTAAAAAAGTAGTTGACTATTACTGTTGTTAAATCATGGATTAACTGTGATTAACCACTTTTTTGTGTATATATATATATATTTAATTTAATTTTTTTTTTTTGGGAAAGCTGAGTTTAATGTCACTGTCCACACTCAGGCCTGATTACTGCCAGATATGTTGAATCAAACATCATTAAAACAGAACCTGTCTGACAAAGTGAAGCAGGCTAAAAGATCTAAAAAATCAGCACATCATGCACGGTCTAAAGAAACTCAACACATGAGAAATAAAGTCACTGACATCTATCAGTCTGGAAAGGTTACGGTCATTTCTAAAGCTTTTCTAAAGACTCCAGTGAACCACAGTGAGAGTCATTATCGACAAATGGAGAAAACCTGGAATAGTGGTGAACCTTCCCAGGAGTGGCCGGCCTACCAAAATTACTCCAAGAGTAATGACTTATTCAAAAGGTCGCAAAAGAACCCAGAACATCATCTAAAGACCTGCAGGCCTCAGTTGTCTTAGTTAAGATCAGAGTTCATGATTCAACAATAAGAAAGAGACCAAAAAAACGGCAACCACAAGAGAGTTCCAAAGAGAAAACCACTGCTGACCAAAAGAAACACAAAGGCTCGATTGCCAAAATTTGCCAAAAAACATCTTGACGATCCTCAAGACTTTTGGGAAAATATTCTGTGGACTGATGAGACAACAGGTGAAGCTTTTCCATAAAGGAACATCGTACTAACATTCAAACATGGTGGTGTTAGTGTGATGGTCTGGGGCTGCTTTGCTGCTTCACGACCTGGACAACTTCCAGTAACTGATGGAACCAGGAATTCTGCTTTCTACTTGAAAATCTGGAAGGAGTATGTCCGCCCAGTTCATTCCCTGAATTTGGCTGAATTAAAACAATCCTGCAAAGAAGAGTGTGAGGTTTGCAGCTAGCATCCCTCCGCTAGTTCTAAAGGCTTATCGTCGTGAACAAAGCAAGACACACAGAGATCGATCAGTTTTACTTGAGACAGTTGCTGTCTACTGTCTCTGTGGTTACCCTGTGATGTAACACATTCTACTGTCTCCGTGGTTACCCTGTGACGTAACACATTCTGCTGTCTCCGTGGTTACCCTGTGACATAACACATTCTACTGTCTCCGTGGTTACCCTGTGACATAAAACGTTCCACTGTCTCCGTGGTTACCTTGTGAGGTAACACATTCCACTGTCTCCGTCGTTATCCTGTGACGTAACACATTCTACTGTTTCCGGGTGTTACCCTTTGATGTAACACATTCTACTGTCTCCATGGTTACCCTGTGACGTAACACATTCTATTGTCTCCGTGGTTACCCTGTGACATAAAACGTTCCACTGTCTCCGTGGTTACCCTGTGACGTAACACATTCTGCTGGCTCCGTGGTTACCCTGTGATGTAACACGTTCTACTGGCTCCGTGGTTACCCTGTGACATAAAACGTTCCACTGTCTCCGTGGTTACCCTGTGACGTAACACATTCTGCTGGCTCCGTGGTTACACCCTGTGATGTAACTGTTACGGGTCTGTGTTTTGTATGTTACGTGTTGTGCAAAA
>VOQK01032602.1:20357-35356 GCA_015052645.1 Benitochromis conjunctus
ATGTAGAAACAGTTAGCAGATTGAGAAGATGCATCTTCTCAATCTTTTAATCATTGTTGCCTTTGTTAGACAGTCAAGTGAAGACTCGGGGCCTCGGGTTGGGGTCGAGCTCGCTGCGTTTAGCCTTGTGACATGTGTGACAATTGATCAACTTGATAGCTAAACCAGAACCCATGTTAGCATCCCCGAAATCCCATCCAAATGAAAACGGATATAAAAAATACTGAAATCCCTGATGCTTAAGCCTCAATGACAGCGCACTGAAGTTGATAAAGAAGAAAGCATTGGTACCTTGCACTGTGGTTTACAGTAAACTTCCGTCATCCAAGTTTATTTGCAAGAAAAGAATAAATGTTACGATTGTCTGAACCTGTGCCTCGTAGGTGTTTAGCCTTCTGAGAACAAACCAGATACTTTTACTGTACCTACTTTTTAATTTTCCTGACATCAGTTTGCGTTCTTAAGACAATTTGACTTTTTATAAGCATTTTCCTTGCAAGTGTCGTTTGGAGTAAATGTACAACTTGCTCATACCTGTAGGGATGCCCTGTTTCCTTCTAACTTCAATGTCACAGTCTGACTATTGTTGTGTCCTGATTGTCCCTGATTTTAGGGTCTAACCTTGAGTCTAAATTTAGTTCTGTGCGTTGCTTGTTGGATGTTTCCCTTCATTTCCTGCTGGGCTGCAGTAGAAACAATCAGTGAAAAATGCTTTTGTTTCAGCCGGCGGACGTAGCGGAGTGCTCGTCGAATTCTCCAGTCCTTCGTTCTACTTTCGTTCCTATGGAGACCTGAGTGATGAGGAGATGGACAGAGTCTGTCAGTTCCTCCATAAACGAGTGCAGGACCAAGAGAGAACGCAGCTGTACCAGCTGACGGCCTGTTTTAAGGCCTTCAAGAGGTACAGTAAGCTTTTTTTGATTATCCGCTGATTTTAGTGGATTATTCATCAGTAAGAAAACCATATTCTTAAATAAGATGTAGCCTGTTTTACCCTCTATCTGCTTTGGTGTTTGACTTTGTGTTTGCTGTGCTTCAGTGTTGCCTACTGCAGCGGATTGTCGTGTGTAGATGATCTAGACGAGAGCCGCAGTTTGCAGTTAAAAAGCCTTCTGTCCCAGTACTTTGATAAGAGGCGGGACGGGGACCACGCTCTCAAACCCTTCGACCTCGAGGAGCTTGACAAATATAAGGTTATAAAAAGAAAAAATAATTAAGTAGAAAACTTTTCAGGAGTTGTCGTTAATGTGAAGCCTTTTAACATTTCGACTTATGTTTATGTATGTTTGCAGCTGTTGGACTGGGAGGATCAAATCAGAGCCGACATCAGAAGTTTCCTCTCCAACCGAAGTGACGAGAAGTTTTCTGGAAGGGCTGTCGCTCGAATCTTCCATGGCATAGGTGAGGACACGCATGCGCACACACACCTCTTTACCTGCATAGGCACAGGTACGTGTTTTTGGACCAAAACAGTCTTCTCTCCAGCCTTTCTCCCTGAAGTACTTTATGCTTCTGGAGTTGTTTGCATGTTTAACTTCACCTATACACATATTCAGAATTTATCCTTTTTAATGGCACCAAATTATCCAACTTAAAAAAGTCTGCTGAAACCTGTCAGCTGTGAATCGTTGGTCACAGTTGTTTTGTGTTTGTGCAGAATATCAACTCCAAAGCAGTGAACCTGTAAACCTCTAGAGGTCGTTAGAGAGCTAATTTAGGACTTTTCAGTTTTGCTGAGATTTTAATGACCTCAAAGTTTGCAAACCTAATATAGATATCATAAGAAAATTGTTGCTATAGATTATCTGTCAAGGCATAGAATAAAATGAAGTTGATTACATATCTGAATGAATCTGGATTTATGCACGTTTGTAATAACCGCAGATACATGGTTAATCGTTCTCACATTTTCCTACATTTGAATTTTATTTTCATCTTTTGGGATTCATTGGCTGTGAACCTGTTTAGGTTTAGGTTGGCGCGTTTCTTTTTCAAAACATTTTTATCCAGCAGCTCCAGAATTTTAGACCTTGATCTTTAGCCTTCCTTTTTTATTAACCACAGTTAAACACAACTAATAATAATAATTTTACATTAATATTTAATTAGGGAGAAGTTGACAGTGTGCTTTATTTTTCATGTATGAATTTGGCTGTTTGGTCTTTCCTCTCATCAGCTGTGGATGCTAAAGTAAAAACTTCTATAAACTAAAGGAAATAAATGCGATGTGTGTTTCAGGCAGTCCGTGTTACCCGGCTCAAACCTACGGCAAAGACAGACGTTACTGGAGGAAGTACATCCAGTTTGACTTCAACCAGCTCATCAGACTGGCCACTCAGGAGATCATTTGCTTCAAGTGATCGACCAGCTGGTCCAATATTATTATTATTTTTTATACGTATGTTTCTTAATTTTTTGGTATACACAAATTAAATAAAATCTATTTTTGTATCTTTGTCTTTGAGATTTATTTAAAAAAACAAAATCTCAGGAGGAGAACAAATCTATGGTCAGTAAACAGAAAACCTCACAGGTGAATAAAAAACAATCCCTGACCCAGAAATGAACTGACATAAGGAAGTAAAACTAAAAGTGTGGGATTTTGTGCTCTGTGTGCATGAATATCACTGAACAAAACTTTTAAACATAAGAAAGCAATTATTTACTTGACTGGAATTTATTATGACCCTAATTTAAGAGGATTTATGAAAAGGCGAGTCACTTTCTGAAGTTGCGTTCCTTTTCCCCCCAGGTTTTATCGCCATTGTTAAAACTTTACTCCACTTCATGCGATCCACATAAAGCTTTTCAGCTGTAAACCTTTAGAGTACCCGGTTAGGAGCAGTTTTAATTCATTTGTTAGTTTAGCGACTAAAATTGTGGTGAAAAAGAGAGCTCGGTGTGCACAATTCATAGGCACCACAGATGTACTGGTCTTCTCATGAACCACTCGGTGAGCAAGTGACTCTGTTTGTGTGATAAACATCATATTTAAAAAAAAAATATATATGAGCAGAGCAGAGCTTGGGCTTCTTTAGTCACTGTACTTTCACAGTGGAGTAAAATACATGACGACAGAATTACATGGTTAAGAAAAAAAAACAAACTTCATAACATCTAACCAAGGCAACACTCTTGAGAAGGAAGAAAAATCTCTGCTCTGAATCGCCCAAATACCGCAAAACCAAAGCAAACTGCAGAAGCAACCTAAGAGAATGTCGAGGTAAAGAAATGCGATTTTCTTCATGACCGAATCAGTCACATGATCTCAGAGAACGGTTTTCAGTTGCTGAAGACAAAACTGAAAGCAGAAAGGCTCACAAACAAGCAACAGCTGGATTCTACACTTCAGGCAGTCATTGCAACAGGTGTTATTAACAGCTCTTCTATTTAAAGTGATGTGAGTTTGTCCAATTATTAAAAGCCTCTGAAAGGGGGGGGCTATGTGTAAAAATGGCTGTCATTTGTAATCACTTACTACAAAACTTGTTAAACCGTCTTTTATTACAGCTGAAAGTTTGCACATCACTCACAGCTTCACTTTTAAGTTTGTCTTTGTGCAAGAAATTATGAACCTGACTGTAGATGTTTTGGGCTAATGGGTAGTTCCTATGAATGCTACTGACCTGCAGTGGTTAATAAGGAAGAGGTTACATAAAGTATTTTTGACACTTCAAAAGAATATAAGAAATCCAACGCTATAACCAGTTATTAAGATTATTGTTTCTTTTGTAAATGTTGTTCTTTCTAGAAGACGTTTTGACATCAGGGTGGAAAATGTATTCTACAGTGAGTGAGTTGGTATTTGGAAACCTGGTTAGTTATTGTGGAAACGTGGAAATAGCTTTGGGACATCTCACATTTCACTTTGATTTCTTCTCAGAAGCTTTCTGTAATTTCAGACACAACCACTCTTTAACCTCTGTGCATTTCAAAGTGTGTTCGATGTATTTTTATTTTAAATATTTGTGATTTTTTTTCACACAGCGCTCAGCACTTGAAGACTAAGCTAAATAGACTTTGCTTCCATGCGGTAATATAAATTCCAGTGTGTAAAACGCTAAAGAACTATATCGTTAAGTCAGGCTTTTTTGGGAAAGTGGCTAATCACGCAGTCAGTGCTCAGTCACACCTAGAAAATGTTCATTATCAAACACGGCCTTTGGCAGCTTCACGACTGACTGATAAGGTAGCATAATAAGAGGTTTGGCAAAGTATAACTGAATATAAATTAGACTTTTTTAGACTAGTAAAACAGCAGCCACCCAATGAGCTGATACAGAATAAACACATTAAAATTCAGGACAGTGAGTACTTCAACTGCAGTTAATGGATAAACATCAGCACCATCTTTATCTGAGCATTAAAAATGTTCCAAAGCTTTTCAC
Source organism: Benitochromis conjunctus (assembly GCA_015052645.1). Classification (NCBI taxonomy): domain Eukaryota; kingdom Metazoa; phylum Chordata; class Actinopteri; order Cichliformes; family Cichlidae; genus Benitochromis; species Benitochromis conjunctus. The sequence continues at coordinate 24,746 of VOQK01032602.1, forward strand.
TATAAGGATATTATCATCAGGTCTTTCTCTGGTGATACTGACCAGACTGTAGCACTCAATTGTATTTCATTTATAGATTACCTTAAGCCAAAAGGCTTCATACTTCAAACCACATGGTGCTGCACTCTATGGAAAAGCTGTCACAGGATGTGAAACGTTCCAAAAGATGAAAACAAACACTGTGTTCTTTAATTGTGACTTGCAGGATCTCAGGTTTGAAAGATGCCGCAGCACCAGGCATACATTTGTTAAATGAGGGGAGACAGAACGCATGACAGGTTTTGTGTTTAGCCGGTGCTCATTACAGAGTAAATGCCCATCATCTCTCAGTGTGTGTTAAAGTTTATGAAGACACCAGGCTGCTGATAATAGCATTTTATTCCCATTAAATGGCCATTTGAATCACAATGTTTGGCACTACTTATAACAAACTGATACCAAAGCTATTACCATTAAACAACCAACCCGTTAAATGGAGCAAAGCCTGCAAGCTAGCTGACGCAGGCGAGGCGTTATACTTACATAACACACTTTACTTTATAGATCCTATTTTTAAATCTGTGGGTGAATCGTTTAAAAAAACAAAGTCAAAAATCCTCTTTTATTTTAGTCATACAGTTCTTGTGTGACCTCTGAAACACCTGCCCAAATAAATACCTGGCAGCATTTAAAAATGGCTGCCAAGTTTACGATATTTGTTTGCAGAAGGACTCTGGTCAAACAGTTCTCAAGATAAGCGGTCACGGCTGCTATACTCTCTACAAAGTGCCTTGTTTAGGTTTGTTAGTGAAATCATACTTCAAAATTGGTTTTTAGTTACAAGGAAATTATTACTCTTTTAGCACATAAACACAGTGTGCTGCTAAGAATAAGGGCACTGAAAAGATTGCGCCAAAAGCTGGATCTGGTCAGAAGGAGAAAAAAAACACACAGACTTGGATAAGCTGGTGGTAATTGTACAAAATTAAATGGCTGGCAGTGGAAGATGCAGGGATACCGATAGTTAAACCCATGTGCAAAAAAGAGAATGTATGTTGATCAGCTGATCAATCAGCTTGATATATCAGCCATGGGAGTCCTTTGGCTTGAAAGGACAACTGTAATCTCCACATTTTTACCTTAATCTCAAAATGGACATCATTTTTTTCTTAATGTGGCCCTAATATTCCATCATACAAATGGCCTCCACAGTCTCCAGATTTCAATCTGATAGTGGAAGATTTGTGGCGGTGGAGATTGACGTCATTTAAGTGCAGCTGACAAATCTGCAGGAACTGCGTGACCCTATCGTTTCAATGTCGACCAAAAACTCTGGGAAATGTTTCCAGCATCTTGTTGAATTTGAGCCGTGAAGAATTTAGCTAGGTCTGACAAAGTGAGGAGGGCAATGGGGATAATTTAAAACTGCAATCATTGAGTTTCTCTTTATAAAGGAGGCCGCATGTTTACAGTTGAGCTTCTGGCCTTGTGGAGGAAGTTTGAAGCTGAACTTGCAGACATGTCCTCACTAACAGCACTCACATGCTTTAGCTCGTTGCGTTAGTCATATGACCACTCAGCCAATAACAGTAATGGTCTCACACTGTCCTGGTCTTCCACTCATCATCTCCATTTGATAACAATTCAGTTAAACACTTATAGCTGTAATTTCACCTTCAAATGGTACCTGGACTGTAGATTGCTTTGTGAATATAATTGCAAAAAAGGCTCTTCGTGGTCACCACTGCCTTTATATTAACACGTATATGTGTCCCATTGCTTTCCAGTAACAGTGGAAGTCTGCTTTTATATTCGATCCAGCTTTTATAGCTCTTTCCCGCAGTCTTTTATTTCAGTTACCATATAATCCCCTGTCTTTATTTTCTGCCTGTAAAACTGTCTGGTGTCTCTACTACAGCAGCACTACTGTAAAAGATGTATTGTGCAGTATAATATATGAGATGCTCAAAGGTCCAATCTGAGAGATAATTAAATGTAGGTGTTTTATTGGCACATCAGGTTAGAGGACTCCGTGGGCTCATAAAATCTCTAAAAACATTCAGTCAGGGTTCAAAATTATGGATACCAGTTTGCAAAGCTGACATCAGGGGGATGTGTGTGTGTGTGTGTGTGTGTGTGTGTGTGTGTGTGTGTGTGAGCCAGCGCACGTGTGTGGCTCTGTGTGTGTGTGTGTGGTGGCTAGAGGAAGTTGAGTAGCATTCTGGTTTCCTTTCCTGAGATCTATAAAAGCTGGGAGACCATTTGTTAACTGTCAGTCGGTTAGCCTCTGTCCCCACGCTAACCCGAAATAAAAACCACTGCAGATCCATACCAGCTTATACTCTGCTGTACCTTCACCACCTGGAGGCTAGGGCACTTAATGTCACTGGGTGGTGTCTTTGATCTTTAGTGCTTTCTCAACACTGGGTTAGCCTTGCCCACAGGCCATTTTGCAGTTTCTGAATGGTGAAGCACTGAACATTACAATAAAAAGTGATTCACATCCGTGCCTAGTAAAATAAGGATGTCTTGAAGACCTTGTACTCATTACCAAACAGATGGAATTCAGATGTATTTCTGGACAAAACCAAATGATGTCACTAGATAGCTAAATAGCTATAACACTAATTGCAAGAGTCTTACCAGTTTCCTCCTTTTGCACGAGCCATTGACAGCTTTCACTTTGATCTCACTTTTCAAACTTTTAAATAATGGCAGCTGCTCTGGAAATGTAAAAATTCGTCTATGTAAAATGACTTTCATATTGTCATTTTGGCTGCTTGAAGCGTGGACAAATAGTACATCACAGAATGGTAAGTGTACCATTAAGGATTTGTTATGTTTTCCGATAAACTAAACAAATCCACCATTATGGTTTTCACGGCACTTAAACAGGAAACATTAAATATAAATCATGTCTATCAGCTGGACTTTAGCCTGGTGCGATCATCAGCAATGGGAGTATTGCTCCAGCATTCATGACTCACTAAAACACACCATAAGTCTCATGTCTTTGACCAATAAAAGATGGTTGGATAATGCATCCGTCTTAAACTTCCTTCGCAGCTGTTCTGCCCCAAACGAAGAGAAAAGTGGATCTTTTATCATACATAAATCTCCAAATCAGACTAGCCAAACAGCTCATAACTCCAAACTATAATGTGTAGCAATTCAACACAGAGCTTCTCGAAACTGTAGTGTTTCATAAGGACTTTCATGAGATGCATCCATATCATATTATCACATAGAGAGTCTGATGTAATGTAAATAGATGACAGAAGTTTTTAAGAGCCCCGATGTTAGGCTGCACTACGTGCAACAATACATTTGCAGTTTAGATTGTACTGTACATCAACATCCTGCCTGCTTTATAACATAAGTTTATAAGCCTGGTGCTCATTTAGAAAGCTGTAATCAGAGCTCAATCTAAGATCAGTAGCTAACAAAAAGATAGATGTTAAAAATATTATACTTAATGCAAACATAGACTGTATAAATGATGGCTTTTACTACCGTAATTTAACTCACTGGTTTTTGAAATCCTGTTTTGAAATCTCCAGGTGAGCGTTTCCACCAACATCACTTTGATGTTTTGAAACTAGATGTGACAATAAAGTGAAATTTACAAAATGTAATTAATTCTTTAATTCAGTATAACCTGAAAAGAACGCTTAGCCTATAAACTCATCCTGAAAGTGTTTACAGAAGTCAAATCAGAGAGTCGCTTTCCCACAGATTTCAGTCTTTTGCAACCACACCTACTGCCCCTGGTGGCACACTAAGACTGCAGGTTTAAAGCACTTCAACATTGGTTTCCCTTTTTAGACCTGCAAGCCACATACATCTTTTATATTGTCTATGACTACAAATACGGCAATGTCCAAAAAAGCTGACAGCTTCTTTAAAATGCTTACTTAAACATTAATAGCCATGCTACCAGTGAGGTTCCAGATGGGCAAAGACAGTATGCCATCTGGCTCACCACTTTGTTTTAGACCTAAAAAAAAGTTATTAAAGGGATTGCCAGAAACTTTTGCACAGGCATTTGTGATCCCCAGGGTGTTAAGGATCATTTAATGCAAGGGTGGGCAATAATTTTCCCAAGGGGCCACATGAGAAACTGGGACTGTTGTGTATACACAACAATGTGTATAAAGAGATAAAAAATGAATACTGAGCATGTTATTGGTGAGGGCTGACAACAACAACAGTCCCAGTTTCTTATGTGGTCCCTTGGGAAAATTAATTGCCCACCCTTGATTTAAGCGATCCCTCGGTCTTTCTTTTATCAGTATAAAACAGACATTTTTGTCTTTTAGCAGAAATTTGTGAGCAAATATTGGATGAAGTGTCATTCATTAATCTAATTAGTGTCCTACTGACCTTAGCTTAATTTGCTGTTTAGCGCCAATGAGTTATTAGTATTATTGTCCTAATGCTAACATTTTTAGGATGCTAAGTTTAGCACGCAGGTCAAAGCACAAATGCAGAACAAAACTGCTAACATTATCAATTTTTGACAGAAAGAAAGAAATCCTTGAATTGAAAGATTGCAGTGGACTACAGAACAGATTATAACTTTGTATAAATAATAAAAAAATATAAAGAAAAAGTCTAAATACAACATAGATCAGGAATAATTACTGAAAAAGGAAGAGATACAACAGAGAGAAAAAAAAGGGTGTGATGTCCAACACAGAGGCACAGAGTCAAAGGTCATTCGCAGTAATTAACCCTGGGTGGTCTACTGGTATAGGCACTCCAAATGACTCAATAAGTGCTCATCCTGAGGGGACCCCAGGCCAATTAGAGAAAGTACAAACACCAAGAGTGAGCTTGAATTAATAACTGGACCATGAGAATATATGTGTATGTGCTCAGGCTGATGTAATCTTGATACCAAAGGTCACGGCAGTTAAAACAACCCATTGGTGTGTCACTTACAGAGTTCATTAACACAAACACGTGCCTGTACATGCATGTGGACAAAGCTGGTTGATATTTTCAGTGTAAGCATGATGACATAGGAAGTGACCACTGACTTGTACAAAAGCATAATGTATCATTCAAACTTTTTTTTGAAGGGAAACAACATTTTTGGCCATTGCATGTGAAAATGGATCACAGTGGAATCTTCTGATCTAATGTGTTGAAATCCCCATAAGTGCTCATTATACCAATGCAGTGACTCGCAAAGTCCAACCCCTGTGCAGCTCAGTGGGCTTACTGTGGGGGCTTTGTTCAGTCTGTGAGCCTATATTTTAAAACAGACGGTGGGGACTGCCCTGGTGGTGGCCTGTTATGGAAAAAGGCAGCAGGAGGCTAGGTACACACACACATATGGTGCCTCAAAACGGACATAGATACATGTGCATCCACGCACGTAGCCGCTCCCCCCCCCCTCCCCCCCGCACACACACAGCCTCATCAGAGAGGTTACTGGAGGTAATTGTGTCAGAGATGTTTGGTGTAGGAAGCTGAGCAAAGGGGGTAGCTGCAAAGAGAGAACAGAGGGGGCTGAGTAAAAGGGAGGTAGAGAAAGAGGAAGCTGGAGCTAGAGGGGGCTGCAAGCTAATTGGAGCCAAATGGGCAGCAGATGAAGTGGTCTACTATGTAGCCTCAACATTCACACACACAGATACACATGCACTCTGTCTTCATTGTTCTTTATCTGTCTTTTTCAATATAGTTCTGCATGATTAGTTTTTGTTTCATCCACTTTTCATCTTCCTGTCGTGCCCTGCCCCTTTCCACAATATACAGTGTTGGACTGTATATCACACGGGATAAACATATACGGTCACAAGGAGACCATTAACCATAATGACAAGCTTAAATGAACTTTTCTGGCTGTTCATGTGTTAACAAACAGGCAGCTATATTAATTAAATTTTATTAAATTTTATTTATACAGCGCCAAATCACAACAACAGTCGCCTCAAGGTGCTTTATATTGTAAGGTAGACCCTACAATAATGCACACAGAGAAAAACCCAACAATCATATGACTCCCTATGAGCAAGCACTTTGACGACAGTGGGAAGGAAAAACTCCCTTTTAACAGGAAGAAACCTCCGGCAGAACCAGGCTCAGGGAGGGGCGGCCATCTGTAGCGACCGGTTGGGGTTAAGAATTTGTGTGTTTCGGAATGCAAAAAGTCAAACCTTTTTAGCTCTGTTTTGGTCTCCACCTGCAATGGAAACCATCCATTTCTTTAAATACCAAATGCTCCAGTGTATTCACCAGAAACTAGCTTTGTTTATTTTCTGGTGAGGATGGAAGCTACGGCCAGTATTCACAGACATTCAAAATATCATCCAACAAAAAGTTGTAGCTTAAGAAATTTTTAGGAAAACATGGCGGTTTTCTCCTGGTGCACTCCTGTTGCTGTATTTCTGCCATTTTCACCTCTTTTTTCTATCTAACCTTCAAGTCATAAAACCAGTAAGTCACCTTTTGTGTTACATTGCTGCATACAGGATATTAAAACATGGCGAAAAATAAAATGACTGCACATGTTTAAACAAGTCTTTTGGTCATAGTGGATCCACACAGATTTACTCTGGATTGTCTTTGGATGGCTCGCGGGGATTTGTGACTCCTCCTGGTCTTGAACCAGGGCTCGTTCACGTGTTAGGCAAATGTGTTAACCACTACACTTGTGGAACACAAACAAAGAGGAAGAAAAAGCTATTCAAATCTTTAGACAAAACAGGAAGCGACAACCAAATGCCCTTTCCAGGGACTGCTTTGATTTCCACTTTTGATTTTGAAAACACATTACAGACTAAAAAAGGAAAAGGAGCCAGGCAATAAAAGCAACATATTTTATTTAACACAAGTTAGAAAAACATGACCATGTAGAGGAAATCCCTAAGAGGAAACTTAAGAGATTACTAAATTGGAGACATAAGTAAATGCACTAGAGAGATACTAAAAAATTTGACATATTTGATTTCTAGTTATGAAACTGTAGTCGAAACAGGGTTTCCCATGAGATCCAGCCTTCAATAAAGCACTTAGCTTAGTCTTTATCTTAATTTCCAAGTTTTTTACTTACTGTATATAGCATTACAACAACAGCAAACTGCTTACAGAACCTTATCATCTAATAAAGAAGAATGAGATTAGAAAATCTGTTTTACATACATATGTAAGATAGCATCAGTGGGTTTGACTGTGCACAAATGCATGCATATATAATGTTCAGTTTGTACATCCTTATATTTGTATCTGTTTCAAATGACATTTTGGAAGAAAGTAAACCTCAGCATAGATAATAATGTGAAAAATTGTGTTGATCCAATTAGGTGCTGGCCTGCCGTGTCAAAGCCACTCAGGACACAGAGGACCAGGGGGTGGTTAGAGAAAAACCAAAGGCCAAACACTAATTAGCCGGCTAGCTTTTAATTCTAGCAGGCTCTGTGTGAAGAGGAAGAACAGACGGCAACAGAGGCACACAATCAGGCACCAGACATACTTCCTGTAACAGAGACACAGGCACACTGGATGCAGTGAGTGTGTCCGCACAGTATTCACCTGCTGGGAAATTTTCGAGAAGCACGCTGTAATCCACCTGTTAATGCTTGACTTGATGATGAAGGTTAACACTGGAGTGCAGCCACCAAATCAAACAGAACGTCTATACAAAATATCCAACTGTGACTAAATGAAAAATGTCACAATTGTATGAAAGAGACCAAATTTAGCTATGTTTGCTTTGTGTGCGTATATGTGTGTGTAAAGGTGTAAGAAGATTAACGAAAGTTTGCTGTGCTGAATGTGCTAACCTCTAACTGCTACTGCAGAGTCCAGAGCAAACCGCTGACTCTGTGCTTATAGTGATGTTATCTATGCAATAACAGTAAACAATATTATATATTATCTAAACTCCCCATAAAACATAAATGACCAAAAAAGTTCAAAAGCAAGTTAGAAACCAATGCTAATCAAATGCATTTAGAAATTGCATTCATGCTAATGATATGTCATTGACCCAATTGTGTTACGAGTGACTACTAAAACAATTAGACCAAATGTAATAGGAGCATGCATTCCATGGAAACATGAGCTTCAATAATTGGGGTTTGTTGGAGTTGCTGTTGGATCCTTAGTCTTTACATTTTGCCACTTCTGAAATCGAGTTTCTATTTAGAGTCTATTATTTATTTACATCGGATTCCTTCTTCCTTCCCTTCCCCTCCCCAAGTGCTCCTCTGAGTGTTAGTGTCTTACCTCTGTGTGTAGTTTGTTACTTTGTGTTTTCTGTTGTTAGTTTGTAGCTTGACTTTAGTTTTATGTCTTGTGTGCGATTACCCCGATGATGCTCTGCCATGTCTTGTTTTCCACCTGCCCCAGATTATCTTTATGTGCATGTATAATCCGGTCTTTCCTTTCAGTCTTAGTGTCTGTTTTTCCTCTGCATGCACGTTTCCCATGGTTGCTGTAATTTGGGACTCTGATGTCAACCTCAATGAAAGGTTTTTGTTTTTGTTTACTACAACCTGTTTCTGAGTCCTGCATTTAAATCCTTTAACCTTCAAATCATGACAGGAATCTCTCGTGTTGGACTGAGAGAGCTCAGTGGATACAATGTCATAGCTCTTGTTTTTTTCCTTTATTTATTTATTTATTTATTTTTAATACAGTAAATATTTAAAAATCAGATCGCAAGAAGTCCTGCATAAATTTCTATTTATGACAAGCTGTGAGACGGGTCTGATTATTGCATCAAGTCACAGTCAAAGAGATGCCTAGGCCCACCTCTAATGAGACTGTATTAACAAAATTTCACAGTGTAGATAAAAATCTAAAATCTATAAATCTTACAGGGTTCAGGATGATTTAAACTAACTTTGGGGCCATTTCTTTTATATTGTCAATTGAAAGGAAATGTTAGTATTAACACCAGCTTTTCATTAGTTTTGTCGCTGTAAAGTTGACATTTGTTGTATACTACAAGTTTAATTTAATTTGTCTCATTATCCTTACCATGGGAATACATTTCTTATCTGAACGCATATAATTTATTAAAAAAAACAAACAGTAAAACTGATAACAAAAAAATTCTTTCTTTGCTATTGACATTGGCGATATAAGAAGGAAATCTAATAATCTTTAAGAATGTCTGGGCTTCGTCTTATGGAGTTTCTGTTGTTTTCCAGCTGCTAACCGTCTGAAGATGAAGTAATGGCAGACACCAGCATATAAATCAGAAATATAATGTCCTATCATCCCCACAGCGATGCCAATAAGAAGTTAAGTGAGTTTCTGGCAAGATTAACCTCTTGTGGGAAAACCTCTTGAAAGCATCATTATTGATTTAGTGTATGAAAAAATAAAACAGATGCACTAAATGTGCGGGGCTATGTAGTATTTTTGTGTGTATGTACAGCACTGTGCACAAGTTTTGAACCACCCTCATTTCTTTACATTGTGATAAGAAAATGAGAAATAGGAGCAGCAGTTTTGTTGAAATGTGCAGACATGGAAATTAGGCTAATATGGTTTGTACATTTCTAACAAGCTTGAAAGTGAATATTTGTATGACCACCTTTTATTCTTCAAGACAGCCGGAACTATCTTAGGAAAGCTTTCTTGTAATTTCTTTGTCTTCAGGAATGGTTCTCCAGACTTTTTGAAAGATATTCAAAGCTCATCTTTGGATGCCAGCTGCCTTTTGTTCTCTTCTCTGTCAAGATGATTCCACACTGCTTCAATAATGTTGAGGTCCGGGCTTTGGGGAGGCCAATCCATGACTGACAGGGTTTCGTTGTGGGGTTTTTCTAAATTGCCGTATGCTTATACTGCATCAGTCGTGTTTTTGGGATCATTATCACAATCTGAAAAATAAAGCTGTTACTAAGCCAATTACTTTCCAGATGGTGCATGGTGGATCACGATCTGAAAGTGCTTTTCTGTCTTCATAATTTCATCAATTTCAACAAAATCGGCAACACCAAACCATGACAGAACCTCCATGTTTAAAGATCGGTGCAGAGACGCACTGTTGTACACCTCTTCTGACCAGCTCTGTACATACTGATAATGATTTGACCCAAAGCTTCAAATTTGGATTTATCAGTCCAGTTCTTGTGTAATTAGGCAGAACTCAGGCTTTTATTGTGTTTCCTTACTTAAGATTGACTTCTTGACAGCCATCCTTCCACTGAGACCATTTCTGATGAGGCCTCAGTAAGCAGTGAATAGATCAATTATAGGTCTCAATGACTCTCAGGTCATTGTCAGGTCTTTGATGGCTTTTTTCCTATTTTTAAGGACATGACTTTTCAGGTACTGAAAAGTTTTAGCCCAGACCTTTCATTTGTCCTTCACTTGTCCAGTTTCCTATTTTTTTGTAAGGAACTCTCCACACCATGCAGAAATATATCCTGGCTAATAGCTCTTTGGGAATCAAGATGTTGGTGAAAACATATTTATTTATTCCTGTCAAACTGTGTTATTTTAATAGATTCAACTGAAGAAATGGTTTCAAATGCCAAATGTTCAAAAACATTTGGCCAAAGTGTTCAGGCCCTCTTCAGCACGAATTTTAACTGACACACTAACTTTATGTTTACAGCATACATGTGTGTGAATGAGATCGAGGCAGATGGAAGGGTGAAGATGCAA
>VOQK01032603.1:4665-15560 GCA_015052645.1 Benitochromis conjunctus
TTGGAGGGGTGATTTGAGATGGGAGTTGTGACTTAGATGTCATGCTGAGTGCAATCTATGACAGCAGCTTTTAAAGGAAAAACAAGTATGATTATTTTGTACAATTGCACAAATTTGATAATGGTTCCAGGGAAGATAATCCAAGATTTACATTTACAACCCCCAGAACAAACGCCTGAGATGGGTCATCCAACCGATTTCGAAGCGCTGTCTTTCCTCTTTGTTGGCTACTAATAACATCTGAAGCAATTCAAATCCAAATGATCCCATTTAAACTAACGTCTTGCTTGATGCATCATCCTCGTTTCCAAATTGCTCATTGTGTGTGAACAGATGGAAGAACATGCAATCAAAGTTGATAAAGCATGACAATTTAATATTGGAATAGAGCCTATTAAACAACTTGCCATCACCGCGTCAGTCTCTTAAAAGTGATTCATCATTGAGTAAGCCCATCACTTGGTTTTCACTCAAATCACTGAGCATGAGATTGATTAAGCCTCCAAAAGTAATTTTGTTTGAGAACAATAGAATATCCAATAGCACGCAGTGCTATAAAGTATCCCTGCTTTTCAATGCACCTCCTTAAACATGAGCGCTCCTGTGATGCTATCTAGTCCAACAATCAAAGGTGCTTTCATCCTGTGAAAATGTAAGCTTGTTTGCCTGCAATTACTTTAGTGTGAACCAACTCAATTAACGTGGCTCAGTGGTTTCTCCTTTCTTTTCTTTCCGACAGATCTCTTGATCCATGGTGTGTGCATTAATTAACCATCAATGATTAGCTTCTCAACTGAAGTGGAGAACACCAGTTAGCCAGAAAGCTGCTGGACTAAATGTGCTTCAAGGACCTTTAAATGGATCTGCAGTAAACCACTGACTCATAATCCAGCTCTGCTTAGATAAACTTGATGTGAGATGTTCCACTGTAGTCAACTTTGCCCTTGTAAAATCAGATAGGTGGTAATAACACTAGAGAGGTGAGAGTCTGTAATGACTATCTTGGTTGGTTGTTCCCAGCGCAACATCTTTGGCCTTCTGGTTTCGGGCGTTTGTGTTAGACAGCAGCAAACACAAGCAGTCTGTTGTGAAGAGAGTGCAGAGCGTGAAAATGAAGCACTCGATTCACCAGCCTGTCTGTGTTTGCACCATCACCTGTGGCCACAAGTTGTGTGTAATGGCCAAAAGTAAAAGAATGCGAATACAGGTGGAGGAAATGACATTCCTGTGAAAGGTGTCTGTGCCCAGCATTGGTCACTTGGCTGGCTTGGGAAGGATGGAATGATTGTGATTGTGTAGGCTCTCAGTCATCCATGTCATTCCAAGCTCCTTACATATTAAATCTTCAAAAAACAAGAAGTGGGTGCATAAAGGTGGATTTATTTTGGGATTTTCTCTAATCCACACACAGGATTAAACGTGTACATATAATTATTTGGTTTGCAAGTTGCACGTCTGACAGACACTTTTGATAAGCATCAACAGGCTCCTGGCATACTTCTGGATGTTTGACCGCTCTTCCTGGTGGAATTAGCAGAATTTATTTACATTAGCTGGTTTCCTGGCAGGGACCTGGCTTTTCAATCGGGTCAAGGTCGGGGCTTTGAAAAGGCCATTCCAGAAACATTTCTAAACAACTACAGATTCCAGAATTATCCGTTTAAAAAACTGAACATGAGGACAAGCTGTTCAGATTATTTCACCAGTTTTATTTGAGATCTGGAAGAAGACCCAAACTGTCACCCTCAGATGACAGATGATTGGTTAGGATGTTCAGGAACAGCCCAGGAATCACTAAGGATGAGGCCTGCTGTGAGCTGGAAACAGCTGGAACACCAGCGTCAAAACGTTTTACATCACCATCGACTGGGAGGGTACCAACCAAGAAAGAAGCCTCTGCTCCAAAACTAACATCTTTAAGCTTCATCTAAAGTTGCAGCAGCTCACAGATAACCAAATGCCTTGTGGAGAAAGATTTTATGGTCAGACATGAACATTTCTGATCAGTAGTTGTAGCTGTTTTAGAAGGAACAGATTAATAATGTTTTTGTGCTTGTGAGAACATCAACCAAGACAAAGTTATCCTGTTTAATATGTATTCATTTGCTGAGGCAATCATTTGTTTTCCACCCCAGCTCCCCATGTTACTCAGGCCTGGACACGATCTGGCTGGTGTTGTGTAGCCTCGCTCTGACATTTTATTATTGACCTGTGAGTTAAGCAGCTTTAAAATATCAGAACAGTGTCATGTAAAGTTGGTACACTGAGCAAAGCCCAAATAAGAACCATGATTTACTTGAGTTTAAAAAACAACAACAAAATATTAAAATTTCATATTACTCTGCAAATCTAAGAGCAGATATAGCGCAAATCCTTGTGTCTCCAATTTAGCATGCATTGCATGTGTTACAGCCCCTCAATTCTCCATGTTTCCAGTGTTCAGAATGAAATAGACTGGAGTTCACATATTTGCCTCTTAACCACTATGATATGACTTTTTAAATGTAATTCAGTGTTAATTTATCAATATCAAACCATTTCTTTTGTATTTAGAAGTTGTTCCAGCAAAATAAATCATGGCCTAATAAAGTAAATTGCGTTATTTGGAGACACTGCACATATTATGTTTATTCAGTTTAAACAGTTTTCGGCCCAGCACTTAAATTTGTGGAATACCACAACATTTTTTATATGTACATATTGATAGTCATCACCAAGGAAGTCACGATGAATGTGCTACTCATTTAATACCATGTCTGTTTTCCTTTTCCATGTGAGCTATGGTCTAAAATTCTCTTTAAAATACAACATGCTTACAGGTCCATAGTTGTTCCTTGCCATCCTTTGCATTTGACACTTCACTGCCGCTGAGGTGGTCCAATTTTCTCATGCCAGTAATCACTCAATAAATAATATTTTTCTATGACAATAACAAGATTCTGCAAAAACTCTTTGGTTTGACAAGTGGCAGAGCAGAAAATCTGGTCTGTACAAATGATCTCTATTTTTATTAAACGGAATGATTATTATTCCTTGGTGCCAAAGGGAAAGGAGCATCAACATATCATCACAGTGTAGAGGCTGAAAGCATCATTAGATTAACCTTCTGGGTGTCCTGTGGTGAAATATGATCACTGGGCCTCTAATGACGGTCACAATGAATAGCAGATCTAATACTTCCCCGAGCATCAACCGATACTGAAGCGATTAGCTGACAAATCCACTGACAGAATATCAATCAGGAAATATTTCATGACAGACTGTGAACTGTCAGTACGCTTCTACCAGTTTCTAAGATGTTACTATTACAGTCCGAGGGTTTGTTTTTTAACGGTTAAAAAAAGATAAAGGGATAAAGTCTGATTTTCTTTTTCTATCACATATAAAACGGTCAGTTAAAGAAAATCTGTGGAAGATGGAAACAATTTTATGAAGCCTCAAAACGTTCATTATGTCGATTTGTAAAATGATTTTGTTTCTTTAACTCCTTCATGGTGTCCCGCGGGTCCACATATCAAGTCCTTCTATTTTATCTTGCAGAAACTGGGCTTGACAAACACAGCGTGAGAAACACAGCCTGCGCGCTCTCTCTCTCTCCGGGTGTCTCAGCGTGAGCTGGGTTAATTCTCAGCGGACACCGACGCGCACAAGGTCTCTCTCTCTCACACTCTCTCCCTCTCTCTCTCCCTCCCGAGGTTCCCTCCTCTATCCCGTTTCCCTTCCTCTGCACCTGCTCCTCCCCTCCCGCCTTATTATCCTCAGACTCGGAGCAGCGCTCTTTCGTCCTCACCAAGTGATGCTCCTCGTATGCCCGCATCACCTACATCACTGGCTTATCACAGCCCGCTCCAGGTACGGCTGGTCCGGCTTGTTTTTTTCCCCTTTTCTCTACTGAAAACAAGCACTGGAGAACGAGTGATGGGAATTTAAGAGAGAGCGAGAGAGAGCTGGGGGAGGGTAGGAGGACGAAGAAGCACGCAAGTCCCATCCGAGAGAAGAGGAGGGGGAAGAGGAGGAGTGGTGGGGCACCGGAGAGACCGTCCCGCCGGGACAGGGGGGAGAGCGGCGGATGGTTGTGTGCTTTACATAGTTTGCAATGGACTCAGAACGCTGCTTAGTGCGGTCGGGCTGCTGGGAACCAGCTCAGTGGATGTAAGGGGAGAGCTTCTTGGAGTTGCCGTCGGCCGTTCTTCGCCTTTGCGTTTGCGATGGAGTGAGAAAGACAGCGCGCACGGCAACTTCACACCAGCCATGAAATCTGTGTTTTTCAGCCGTTTCTTCATCCTGCTGCCCTGGGTCCTCATCGTCATCATTATGATTGATATCGACAGTAAAAGGACGATCCGGACTCCAGCAGCCGGTCGGACCGGCAGGGCGCAGCGGGCCGTCCGAACCGGCGCAACGGGGATAGGTGGCCCCCAGAACCAGTCCGCCCTGCCGATTATCTACGCGATCACTCCCACTTACAGCCGTCCTGTGCAGAAAGCGGAGCTCACCCGACTGTCCCACGCCTTCCGTCAGGTGCCCCGCTTCCACTGGATCGTAGTAGAGGACTCGACCGCGCGCACGGAGCTGGTGGCGCGGTTCCTTGCCCGGTGCGGGGTGCCGTATACCCACCTACATGTGTTCACTCCCCGGAGGTTCAAGCGCGCCGGGATGCCACGCGCCACCGAACAGAGGAATGCGGCTCTGACTTGGCTCCGGCAGCACCGGAGCAGGCGGGACTCCGGTGTGGTTTTCTTCGCGGATGATGACAACACGTACAGCCTGGAGCTGTTTGAGGAGGTAATGCGTTGCCTTTGTTGTCACTTTGCGTCATGTTTATCTCTCATCACAAGAGTATCGTGAGTGTGGAGTTTGTCTGCAGAAGTGTGGACCAGCATCTCTGACGTCTCTCCACAAAAATCTGTCATTTTACGTTTGTATGACAACAACATCCACACAGGTTTATCAACGTGCGTGCCCCTGATCGCTGTTTGTGAATATAAACTTTTAAATACTACGAAACTACTGCTTCTCACCTGATATC
This sequence comes from Benitochromis conjunctus, assembly GCA_015052645.1. Lineage (NCBI taxonomy): Eukaryota > Metazoa > Chordata > Actinopteri > Cichliformes > Cichlidae > Benitochromis > Benitochromis conjunctus. Next base: position 9,695 of record VOQK01032603.1, read on the forward strand.
TGCGTATGTCTGATGTGAGCTCCTTTATTCAGTACATCTTAACTCTCAGGGTAAAAAAAACGACTGTCTTTGCGCCAAGCTCTGAAAGGTCACAGGAATTCCCCTAGTGGTGCTATTGCAAAGGAATTCAAGCATTCGCAAATAGAAGTCCTCCAGTTGTCTGTGTAGGTTCTCAGTCATCCAAGTCATAGTAATCTAAGGAGCTTGGAAAGAAAAGCAACCCGACTTCAGTTAGAACTGAGGAAGCTTCTTGAATGAGAGATGAAAGGCCTTCAAGAAACTTAAAGAAGTCCAGTCACTTTCTTTCCAAGCTCTTTAAATCCTCCAGTTCTTCATGTTGACGGGATTCCACCGGTAAACACCCTGCCTGGGCTTCAGACCTCAGTCTTCCTCAGTCGTAGACAAAATGGTAAAACTGCTTTTAACTGAATGAACGAGATGAGAAGAAACAGGCAAAGACAAGGATGGGAAGACAGAGAGTTGAGAAGAATGAATGCAGACTGTGGTGCTGCAGCCTCCTGTCTGTTAGCCCTGAATTCATTTAGTTAGCACTGGATTGTTGGGAGCTCTATGAGAGTTATTTTGAATTTCAGGAAGGTGTCCTTTTTTAATTACTTAGATGGAGATCAACATTAAATATTTCATAGAATCTTATGTAAAATGCTCCGAGGCAATATTTCCCCTAATAAGAGGCACTGAAAATCGAACTGTATTGACTAGATGTGGACAGCGAAGCACACCTAATGATATGCCAGTATTGACCTTCTTTACTAGTAAACTGATACCTCCATTCAGAGCAACATCTACATCTCAGAGTGTGCTGATGCACGACTGTCTTTTGCATCTTTGTGAGTTTCTTTTAACAGGCAGTTCATGCTTAAAGCTTGGGTGTATTCCTTTAGCAAAGTGTGTAGGTAATGAACACAAAAACAACAGAAACATCATAAGCAACAAAACAGTCCTCTCACAAATGAGAGTCTGGAAGAATGCCTCTAATTGCCCCTCTCGCTGATTACTGCCCATCACTGATAACTGACTACAAATCTAAAATTACTTTAGTTTGTACCAGTAATGACATTTTAGAAAGCAGAGCATTGTGAAGTAAATTCAGAGCAGTGAAAATCTATATACACACATATGGGTTTGTATATTGATTTTCTCTATCTGAACATTGCCTGCCACATTGCAGAATTTAAAAAAACAAACGTATGTTTACTTAGAAAGGCCTTTCCTGTATCCATCACTACCAATTGCTTTTTTCTGTGGCAACCAGTCCAAGCTCCAAGAACACACATATTACAGTGATGTCAAATATATTGAAAACAAACAAATATTCACATTTGAGATGCAATCAACAGTTAATTTTTTTTCAATAAATTACTTAGTGAAGGTTAATAAATTATTAAAACATTTGCATTTATTATTCATACCATACAGCATTTAAATAAAACAAATAAACAGAAAACAAACTATAACTGCAAACACACGTAGAAATTTCATGAAAGGGTGTTTCTTTTGTTTAATCTTTATTTATTTAAATCGTTCAAATGCCGATACAGTAGATCAGCAAACATCTGTAAATCAGAAATTACAGTTAAACTACTGATTCAAACAGCACATATTTGCAGAGCAGCACTGAAGAGGCTGAAAGGCTGACATTGTAGATTAGAGGAAGAAGAACAACAGTGAGTGGCTGACTTATTGATCTAGTGGATTGTACATGCCACGCTCACATTGCCAACACAAACCTAACCAGCAGGTATGCAAAGGTTCAGGTACAGACGTGTTTCAGAAGAGCAGTGAGACGATTGGGCTCCCTGCTTAGACAATTGTCCAGAGCAATGTTCAGATAAGCTCACCATCCAAGACATAAGCACATGGAGAAATTTTACCTGTGCTTATTTAGCTTCCCTATACCTGATGTCCTTGCGTCATGTATGTTGTACAACCAAGCTTATGGCTCTTTGAAGCTTGACTCAGGTACTTTATCGCTTAGACATTTCCACACAGTGACAATGCTAAGATTTTTATGTTTCCTGTATTAGTTGAAATAGAATAAAAAGCTGGAGTTTGGATGTTTTAAGGCTTGACAAATGTATAGACATATTTTCTGAATTCCCTGTATTTGTCAACTCGACAGCACTACTTGGTCTCTTACAATTAACCTTCTCCAAGTGTATGAAACAAGTTCTCCATAACTTTTATGGAGAAACAAACAAATATGGATCACACATCAGCCAAACATCATGTTCAGTGTAATTAAAATTTAATGTAGTGGGTCTTATATTGTAAGTGGAAATCCTGATAACTCAGCATTCAGGTCATCAAGAGGATTTTGTGATTGCAAAGTTGTTAACGTGGGAATCCATCCCATCTCTACCATTTAATCAGCCATAATCTGGTCACAAAGGGCCAATAAACCCAATGCAGCAGAAGTAATTCTTTACTTCACTTTAGTATAGAAATTGTACTGTAATAACAATAACATTATGACTTTAGAAAGCACTTGCCGCTGTTGCTTACTCAATGCTGCACTTAGGGAAAATCCCCACCGTCCTGAAGCCGGAGTACCACAGCGTAGCCTGCTCTGAGTCTCAGTGCTGGATTCGTTGACTTTGGCGGAGTGTAAAGACCGTCCGTTTGATTTGTTGATAGCACACTGTCTTCTCTCTGTCCTCCTTCCTGTTTCATTTCCCAGTCCTCTGTGCAGTTAATGGCCTGTCATAGAGAGATAATAGGCTGTCATACAGCAGTAATAACCTGCAGAAACTGTCTGCAGCTTTAGACTGATGACAGTAACTTTGCTCAGTGGGTGGCATTTTCACATTAGGAAACCTTACATCATTTCAAGAACAAAAATGATTGCGCTAACATTCATGCAACTAAAACATCATTTCACTATAAACGTTCAGAAAAATATATCCACTGTGAGATTTTAATATCATGGTAGGCATGCTTTTGTTAATCTAGGTATTAAAGGGTGAATTTGGACGTTCATCACACAAGACAACCTCATGGCTAGAAAGCAATGTCTTCATAGTGTGACTACACAAAAATTATAGTCTTCATCTTATTATATTTCCCCTGTCCACTGCAGTTATGTATGCTAATACTACAACTGGATCCTTGATCACTCATCACCACCAACACTTAACTTTACACACCTGCCACACAGAGATACATAGAAAATGGACAGTGAGGATGTATCTTAGAGGTACAGCTGCTTGTCACTGGGCCCTAAAGTACTGCTGTTGTGTCCTCTGCAATTTTCTACAATTTAGAAAATGCTGTAAATAGTTTCTGATGTGTGTCGTTCGTCAGAACATAGGTGAACAACACAAAAACAAAAATGGTATGTTCTGACAGGAAGGTGTGAGGGGCATCAGCAATGATGATTACAGGGTTAAAAATGTGCTAAATTAGATACAGGGTGCCTGTCGACATATTGTATATCATTATTCATTCACACAGTTGGAAATGAACTATTTCACATCTGCATCACTGACAACAGGGAGAAGGTCAATTTAAACTCAGAACCCTTTGCTATGAGACACTGGGACTAACTTAAGAATGATAGGGTTCAGGTGTGTACTTTTTACTGTAACCTTTTTCCACCTTTCAAAGGGCAAACAGAGGTTCTTTGAGGGGTATTGGCCTAGAAATTGACTTTTTATTTCGTCCTTACTTCCGAGAGTGTCTATGCTACATTTTTAATTGTTGTTGGTCAAATATTATCAAGACATACACATTGATCGGACATCACTTTATAAAACTCTAATTTGTTTATGTTTCCTGGAGGACAAACTATGTAATGGGCACATGTCTGGAAAAAGCTCATATTTGGCCTGACCTACAGGCTTAGTCAATTTATCAGCCAAGCTACTTAGTGATTACAGTGAGCAGTTACCTTTCATTATAGATAAGTAAATATTATAGATAAGCCATGGAAGTAATCTACTATACTTAGAGTGATGAAGAAAATCCAAACTTACTGCATTTTTGAACGAACAAAAGTAGACTGAAAAGTGAGAAAAAGTAAAAGTACTGCCTTTCTTTAAGCATTCAAATTTAACAGCCTCTGCTAAAAACAGCATTTTTAAAGCAAATGATGATTTTCAATGTATGACTTTGCGTATTAACCCACCCACTTATACACCAGCTCCACAGAGTAGAGGTAATTTTAACATGGAGATGTGTACATTTCCAATTCCTTCAAATGAAACGCGTTGCGCTTTTGCGAAAAATTTGGAGTCGACATCAAGCGATGATGTGCTAGTCCTGATTTTACTTTACCAAAAACGGAAGAAGCTGAGATTCTTGGTTCATCAGCAGCAGCAGCAGGGAGAATTTCATGGTTTGATCCATGAGTTGAAGCTTTATCGCGGCCCCTTTCGTACATATTTCAGGATGTCAGCGCAGCAGTTTGAGCTCTTGTTGGCAGAGTTAGGACCACATCTGAGGAAAAGAGAAATCATTTGAGAGGGCACAACAAATGTGCTGCCATGCTGAACTATTTAATTGTTTCACCGCTAGACAATGTTGTGGTTGATCAGATGTGTTTATACACACCTGAAACATCTAAAAAAAATCGAACTTGATTAAAAAAACAAGGCTTCCTACTTTAAATATTAGCACGGATTTTACGCGACTGGTGTATAAATGTGTAACGGCCTTCAGGGTCGGGGATATGGGTTAGGAGTTAGCGTTGGGGTTGTCACTGTCACTTGGTTTTAGAGGCAAAAAGTACACATTTCTGACCCGCAGTTGTGCAGTTAACAAATGTGGAACTCCTGCTGGGGGAAAATCAGCCTCATTCTGGGTGCTGATTACATGAAAATAACTGTCCAGGCTGTTATCCTAAAAAAAAGCAGGCTACAAACTATTGCAGAGTAATGAGCAAAATGTGTTACCCCGAACCTGTTCTCCTCCCCCCTTATGAAAAATACATCGGTACGAAGCAAATGTTTAACAGTGCTTCCTCTCTCTCTCTCCGGCATCACAGTCAGAGTGACAAGTCAGGTGGAAAAGCACACCATTAAGTCGAGAGCTAAAGGGTGTATTCTTCATTTCTGCACATTAGTCAGGTCTCAGTTTGGCATGGTTTATTATGCACATGTCACGTTCTGGCTCAGTTGCCTCCCAGCGCTCAGTAGACTGGCAAAAAATGCAAGACTCCGCATTTAATGCCTCCCATACAATTATGGCTTGATTGGCCCTTAACACACTATGTTTCCTGTTGGTTTCTTGAGGTGACTTTGTAGTTCTGTCCTTAGAAATCAGCGCGCTGTCGTCATGGTAACGCCCTCGTTTTTGGACCATATTTCTTTAGTTTAAATCGCACAGGTTTTTGTCTTTAAAAGTATCAGAGCTTTCAGGTAACTTCTTGTGAGGACACACAAGCTTGTAAATAGCACATAAACTTAATTTATACACACCGTAATGGAATTGTTACGGGGTCAGAAAATCTGTAAGCCGTAGTAAATGAGGATTCGTTGATGGTTTGGGAGTTATTTTAGGAAACTAGTATGTCCCATTACACAATGGAAGGATTTCTCTGATTGAGGGAAAATCAAGAGGGGCCAAGGGGATTTTAATTTGGCTATCCATTAATGAGAAGTAGCACTGTACTGCACTCAACAAATTGATATGTGAGATCTGGGATTGCACTGACATTGCTAAAAGGATGTCCAATCATAGAATCAGCTTGGTTTTAAGTCCTAGGTTATTCTTTGGAAATTTCCTCTTTACCTATAAAGTAATCTGTTTAATGTTAAATGTTTCCTCTGTGATAAGCTTTCTGCGTTTTGTAGGATCTAGAGCGTTGGAAATAAAACTGGCAGAGGTACAGGCCAAAAATCCTGAAAGA
>VOQK01032611.1:5997-23293 GCA_015052645.1 Benitochromis conjunctus
TTGATCTGTGGTGGGTAAATGATCACGGTTAGTGTGGAAACATGGACGCGCTTTCACAAATGTGATACTGCTGCTATCGGCATTACATCACTGCTTCTCTGCAGCCAGTCAACCCCACGATCCCCTCCTCCCCTCTCCATTGTCATACCCTGCACTTAATTGGCATTTAAATAAAGAGGAAGGCTGCTAAAGGGACTCAGAGTGAGAGTTTAGAGGTGTGTGTGTGTGTGTGTGTATGTGCGCATGTGTGTGATCCAGGTGTTAACATTGTGTGGGGTCAGGGGTTCTTTATTGGGCTGTATCTTCATTATGGGGACAGAAAGCCAGTCTACATAATTCAGGTCTTCAAAAACTAAGATAAAGGGATATATTCGGGTTAAGTTTTTGGGTTAGACAAGTTGTTGTTAGGGTAAGATCATGAATGTTAAGTCAGGGTGATGTGATTTGCATGATTAAAGGGGAACACACAAACCCATGTTTGACTCAGGAACATTCAAGCTTTGAGGTTGGCTGATGTGTCCAGTGTGCATGTTGTCCTTATGCCTGGTGCTCCAGCCTGTGTTGCTGTCTGTGTCCGCGAGTCTAGTCGGATAAGCGGTTTAAAAAGCAACAAAACAAAAAAAGAATTGATGTTTTCACACACAAAGGTTACAGGGTTATTGGAGTTGCATGCACAAATGCACACACAAGCTGCAACTGCATTTAGTATCTCCACATTTTACCTGAGCTGATGATTATGTGTGGTTTTTGAGAACAATGCAGATTAAAAACTGAAGGGCTTAACACTGAAGTGCAACCTTAATCCACTTGTTTCTCTCAGGTATGCCTCACTGTAATCACTGCAGGGAATTAAAGATGGACATTTACCTTAAAAGCTATAAATGCAATTTCACATGTTTCTTGTATTGTATTCACCTAACCCAAAGTAGCTCCTAAAATAAACTACAGGGACATTTTTTTCACATCTAATAATTCCAGCATGATGCTAAGTATCAGCCACGGGATCGACATAATAATCACCTTTTAAAGAACATTTTACAGCTGGTATTCACTACATGCATAAGTAAAGTGTGTGTAAAGTGAATATAGCACCAACACCTATAGATATTGTTTTTCCACCACTATCTGTTAGTGTGCATTGTCTGGTTATGTTTTGTGTATTCACTATACAGTATCACTATTTTACTATTGGCTACTGAACGTAGCTGGAGTTGCATCTGCTTGCAGTGGATTCTGGAGTCTCTGGATGTCATAGAGAAAAAGTTTGCTCCCTGAGCAACTGTTGTTGATGATCTGTTCATGTTTTGTAGCTTAAGCATAAAACAGCAGCTAGATCTTATTTTTTTACATCTGTGGGTAAACAGAAACATGAAGCTGAGACTCAAAAATAGTGACTTGAAGGGAATTTTCTCTCCCTTTGCCTCTGCGATCAGATTTTTCCAGCATCTGACTCTGAGTTTCAAAGAAGATGAAACACAACAGTCAAAATGCGCTTCAGCTCTCTTATTCATTGTACCAAACAACAGCGTTGTGTAGCAGCTTGGTCCAGCTCAGTTTGTGTAGGTATTTATGTGTGTGCTAAGTTTGTCTTGATAGTCGATATCTGCACTTAAACGATTCCTCCCTCCGCCACCCTGCTTCACTCTGCTGACTTTACTGATTCATCAAGAAAGACAGGAACAAACAGCACTAAGCAGCAGACTCCCTGCTGTGTGTCAGTGCTGGATCATAGTTGAGCTAACGTTCTGTCTCTGTAGTTCTGGTTAATTAAGAGGCTTGTTAGACAGCGTTTCCTTGCATGCGTTTCCTTCTTTCTCTGGCATTAAGCAGCAGTGCAATGATTAAACACTGAATGCGCCTGCTCTATATTTTTGCTTTCAGCACAAGAATGAAATGAGATACTTCCCATTCCACATTTATATTACAGATTAAAATGGCGGTAACTTGATCGCTGCGCCTTTACTTAGAAAAACAACAGGATTCAGTGCCTGCACACCGCACAGAGGTTTGCGTGTTAGTCCTGGAGCTTTTCCTGGCCTGCTCACACATTTGTGTTGCTCCCTGGAGTAATGGTGTGATGGCAGCAGGAGATGCTGTTGCCTTGGCTGCCAGTTTGGCTGCTGCTTCTGTTTAAAGCTCCATCTGATCAGCGTGGAGCTCCCTCACAATGGCACTAAGGTCATTTGTCTTGTCAGTGAATCGTTTAGTGTTTTTCGGAGCGGTCACAAATGAAAGAATGAGGATAAACGGTTTATAGAGTGTGGAAGCCAACATTTTCGTAATGCTCGATGTCTGCCAAGTGTCCGTGTTCTTAGTTCTGATGTGCACAAGGAGCATTCAGAGCCACCTCACTAATATATATGCTGCCATCTCCTCTGTCTTCTTTGAGACAGGCTGCAGCGAGCAGGTGGAGATCCATACAGAGCGGAGGGGTGTGATCTACAGCCCTTCCTGGCCTTTAAACTACCCACCTGGGGTCAACTGCAGCTGGCATATTCAGGGAGGTCAAGGAGAGGTTATTACCATCAGGTAGAGTCCCTGAAACATACGCTACGTATATATGACATTTCTATAACTGAGTCGTCTAAAATCATGTTCCATGCTCCAGTTTCCGTAACTTCGACCTGGCGGAGTCAGGGAAATGCATGGGAGACTGGCTCCTGCTGACACCCACATGGAAGAGAGAATCCAGGCTATGTGGCTCAGTGCTGCCACAGCCCTTCATCTCCACCAGGGGGCGTGTTTGGCTCTTCTTCCACTCACAAGCCAACAGCTCTGGGCAAGCCCAGGGCTTCCGCCTCTCTTACATCAGAGGTAAGCTCGAGAATATTTACATAATGCTTATCCGCCCCATAAACATACCAGAGTGGGTCAAAATATTAGAAATACCTGTACAGTTTAATCCACTAGCAACACCCACTGCAACCTCATTATGAAATAAAATAAAATAAAAGTGGAATTATCTTGTTTACAAGATTTAAGTCCAGGCCACCTGCAGTATTTTATATTTGAACATAAGCATCTGTTCTGGGACCTCCCCATGCTTCTATGCACATATGTGGAAAACATGAGGTGGGTAAAGTAGCAGCAGGAGCCTGTGCAGACCAGAGCACGCATCAGTGACAACATATAACAACAATAAAGTCAGATGCAGCATTAAAACAGAGCTTTAATAAAGCCATAATAAAGTTTTGTGAGGGTTTTCTTAATAGCAGAGCTGTTTTGTATGTTTACACAGGGTTGCTGCTTGGCTTGTTTTGATATGGTCATCCACAATGCTACTGCATGTTTTTTTGTTATGGTTTGTCTTCTTTAAAAAAGCTGAGATAAGCCTAAAATCTGTGATATTGATTGTAGTTGGACATGGCAGACAGATGAGACTGGCAGCTATCTCTTGGGGGGAAAAAGTGAAGTATTTGCAGCTAAGCAGCCATATTCTTTTTTTCAGGTCACCTAGGTCAGAGCAGCTGTCAGTCAGATGAATTCCTCTGTGGGAATGGGAAGTGTCTTCCTCGCTCCTGGAAGTGCAACGGTCAGGATGAATGTGGCGATGCCTCAGACGAACGCAGCTGCTTGCCACCTCCTACTGAGGCGCAGCCGGGCCTCTGTCCCTTTGGCTCTCTGCCGTGCACCGAGGCCCAGTCCACCCGCTGCCTGCCCGCCGCCCTGCGCTGCAACGGTGCCCGGGACTGCCACGATGGAAGTGACGAACTGGGTTGCCCTGACACTACTTGTGGCAAACGTCTAGGGAACTTTTATGGCTCGTTTGCCTCTCCAGATTTTTTCCGTGCGAACCGCAGCGGCGAGACTGAGCTGAGATGCTCCTGGTTGTTGGACACTCAGGACCCTAAGCCCATTGTTCTGCAGCTGGACCTGCAGCTGGGGCCCGGAGATTTGCTGCACGTCTATGACGGCCTGCTGCAGCGTGTGGAGCATCTCTTACAGGTGTTGTCGTATCACAACAACAGGCGGCCCGCCCTGTTGGAGTCGAGCCGGGGACAGATGAGCGTGTTGTACATGGCCCAGCCTCACAGTCCGGGACACGGTTTCAATGCTACATATCAGGTACTGAGGTTGGGTCATGTTCATTTCATTCATAGTTTATTCTCATTTATCTTTTGAAATTCTTTTAACCTCTTTTTTTAAAAGTTGTTTAAAACTTTTAATTTGTCAAAAGTTACAGTGTTTTTCTTTTTGTTCTGTCTTAAGCTAAACTGACTGATCTAGAAACAGTAACTGCTCTTTTCGCTCAGAAAACACAGTCAGTTAAGTGTAGCACAAGTTGTCCCTTCTATGTCTAGACAGTGATGCATTTCTGCTCCATCCTACCAGGTGAAAGGTTACTGTTTTCCTGGCGAGCGTCCCTGCGGCAGCGATCAGGGCTGCTACTCTGAACGCCAGCGCTGTGACGGCTACTGGCACTGCCCATCTGGTCGAGATGAGGAGGGCTGTCCGATGTGTCCAGATGGAGAATTCCCCTGCGAGGGTGGTACGGGAATGTGTTACCCCGCCTCTGAACGCTGCAACAACCAGAAGAGGTGTCCAGATGGGTCGGACGAGAAGAACTGCTACGATTGCCAACCTGGAAACTTCCACTGTGGGACTAACCTGTGTATCTTTGAGACGTGGCGTTGTGATGGGCAGGAGGACTGTTTAGATGGAAGCGATGAGAGGGACTGCTTGGCAGCAGTGCCCAGGAAAGTGATCACAGCTGCCCTGATCGGCAGTCTGGTCTGCAGTCTCCTGTTGGTTATTGCTCTTGGCTGTGCCCTTAAACTTCACTCCCTCAGGAACAGAGAGTACAGGTGGGTCCTCATTCTGCCACTAAATGAACGTTAAGTCAGAGGCACGCTGGGATGGTGTTTATTGATGCTGCTGCCAGAAACTGTAGAAGTGAAAGTATTGTCGTTGGGTTTCAAATAGTTTTCCTGATTTTCTTTAATTGTGCTGTCTGTTCTGTTTTTTCCTTCCTCGCTCCTTTACAGAGCTTTTGAGACACAGATGACTCGCATGGAGGCCGACTTTGTCCAGAGAGAGGCTCCTCCTTCATATGGTCAGTTAATAGCCCAGGGTCTTATCCCTCCAGTGGAAGATTTTCCCGTATACAACCCCACCCAGGTAATAAATTCGCACACACTAATAGACGCTGGCGACGCTGCATTTAGTCAGAAATGAATTTCATCGTTTCTGTTTTAATCCCCCGTCATCCAGGCTTCAGTGTTACAGAATCTGCGGTTGGCAATGCGCAGACAGATAAGGCGTCACTCAACTCGCCGCTCCACTTCCTCCTCTTCCAGACGACATCTCGGGCATCTGTGGAATCGCTTGTTCCGTAGTGGAGGACGAGCCAGAGGCCACGCCCCACTCCTGGATCCCCCTGGACCCACACAGATCACACTAGGACTCCACAGCTACCGGACTGTCGGGGAGCAGGGACCTCAGAACAGGGCCATGTCTGCAGGTGGGTCTGACGTAGTAGGTGTGGACCTGCCAGAGAGCCCTGCATCGCCTCTCTCCTTTCATTCAGTGGACAGTCCAGAGGAGGAAGAGGACCTGTCACCTGTCAGCAGAGATGGCAGCAGGGCTGCAGAGTCTGCACCTCCCACTCCTTGCCAGAGTGACTCCTCAGTACAAAGTGGACTTCCTCTCTCCCCCCAGGAAGCCTCAGTACCCCTGTGCCCACCCCGGGCATCTAGAAAATTGGTTCTGGAGCTTGCAGTTAACCTGAAGGGGGTTTCCTTAAGACGTTACTCCCCCTTAGGACCTTTGTCCCCTATTTCACCCCCTGTGTTTCCCAGCAGTTCCCAGAGCCCATCGACTCAACCTCAACCACAGGGTCCAGAGGTGACTTCACCCACCGAGCCCTTATCTTCCTCTGTGAAACCAGAGGACAGTGACAGCCAGTTTACTGTGAACGTGCCAAGCAGGGAACTGAGAAGCAGGGATGAGACGAAACCAGAGGCAAGAAGCAGCCTACGCAGGTTCGGCAGAAGCGTCAGTGAAGAGGGAGGAGATTTAGGAAGGGAGACGCTGTGCTGAAAAGTTTAGGATGACGCTCTCCTCACTGTCGAGCGCTGGCAATTGCAATATCCGTTCTGATAAAGTGTCCTTGAGATGTGACTCCACCAGATTCAGAGGCGAGAACCTGTACTTCAGCCTTTCATTTGGGGGAGGTACAATATGAAACTCAATAAAAATATCACTCCATTTCATTATTTGAATGCATAAAATGTGCAGTTGCAAACAATTATGCACATGCAGTCTTATCCTAAGATGAATAAAACCAGCATTAGTCGTTCTTGCTGTAAATTGCTTTATAAAGCTCATGCCAGAGCTTCAACTACTTTAATTAAATGCAAACAGATAGCCCCAATTAGCCCGTTATGATATTTGCCCTGAATTTGTTCCAAAAAAAATTAATTCAGTTTTGGCCACAAATACAACCCACTACTGGCAAAGTGTATCTGAAATGCCAAAACAGCCTTTACGTCTTTACCCAAAGCCATTATGCACCGCTATATACTGTGAGCCATAAGAGCCTGATGAGCGAACACACAAATTGATCTGATCGATCCGCTATTCTGTCTTGTTCCCTTTTATTGTTTATGTTGGTCGTTATTACTGTGTGACATCATTAATATGTCACGACTGAGTCCATCAATTAAGGATGTAGTTGCTGAAATTTTACATTTTTAAAAATATTGGCAACAAATCCTGCGATAAAGCAACATCGTGATTTGTCCACATCAACCTTCTTAAAGACATAACAGCGATACAGTCGGTTTTAAGAAAACGTGCTCAGCAGCAGTAAGAAGAGAAATCAGACAAACGAACAGATTCATACATGAGGTGCGGAGGCAGGAGTTTGAAATTCTTATGTATTTATTTATTAGTTTAATGTCTTTTCCCTATAAAATCTTAAAAAATCTTAATCTTATAAATATGATGATAAATATATGGAATATTGAACACTGACTCTTCATGTAAATGTAGAGTCAATATTCAATATTCAGGGATTGTTCAGGGATTTGTTGTTCATAGTTACATAATAAAAGACCATTACAGATATCACTGGTTGATTTTGGTCTTGTTGTGCGATTTGTTGACAGTAAGAAATGTCTTGAATCACAGCTTTGAACCATGTCAGAAAAAAAGTTTGATATTTTGACAAAGGTTTTTTATTTTCCCGTGGAGAGTTTGATGAAAATAGCACACCTAGCAGTCGCGGTTACGCTAGTGCAGGCTGGGCTAGGTTCTACCTGAAGGCAGTCATTAAAGCTAGTTTTCCCCTGTTTTATGACCTCGTGCTAAGCTAAGTAGGTGCAAGCTATAGTGTATATTTATAATTGAGAATTTGCAACCATATCTCCCAGAAAAAAATGTCAACGTTTCCTTTAACACTTGTGCTGTGTCAGTGTTGATTCACTAGACTTTTTCTTTACTTGCATTTTGACCACTTTTAAGAAACATCAACAACTTATTTATTCACTTTTATCAATTATAGCTTTACTTTTAAGTTTTTATCTTCATAAATGATCACAAAAAGCCAAACTTGGATGAAGATTTACAAAGCGAGTGTAAGAATATCGCCTCTAATTCTGCTCAGCCTCTCATCCTTCTCATAATAAACCAAACCCGTCCCGTTAAACAAAGTCGATCCTTTTAAATGAACCCGACTTTATCAGCGAGTGTTTGCACTGACCTCCACTTAGTGCACTGACTATGTGAACGCCCAGGAAACTTTGGAAAGAGGAGCGTCACATGGAAATACTGTTTGTTCACTCTTCATCCCAGTGGATCCACACTGGTCACCGTGGATGTCTGGGCTGCTGGTTTATTGTGGTGGGAATTCAAATCTATGCTGTGGAATTTTCTAATACTGGACGTTTAAGCAAAGACCTCTATTTTCAAGTCTTCAGTGGAGACCTGTACTCATTTTTGCTTTACATTTCTCTTTCTGCCTTGAAGTTATTGCCTGTTTCTGGGCTGCTTTTTGACACTGGTAACATTTTGCCAATTTCTGTTGGACCTTGAAAGAATGTACCAGTCTCCCCCCCACCCCACCCCCCCACGTGTGCGGCGGGATATTTATACTAGAAGAATAAGAAGCCAATAAGTAGTGTGGGTTTGGAGGAAAAGAGAATTGTGGAAAAACTAGATCGTTCCTACTGTTTTTTTTTAATGAGCTGAATGTGCCATGCTACCCTACAAGTTTTGCCAAGAACAGCTGCTATATGTTATGTGCCATTAGAGATATCTCCATAGTCCTTCCAGCTAATTTCTGCCTAATAATCTCTTCTCATCCCCTGTACTTTCTTTGAAATATTGAGAAATAAGCTAAGTTTGTTTATTTATAGTTTTACGGATGTTTTACTTGTGTGTTCTTGCATCTCTGTTTAAAACACAACTGTCCTCATTTAGCCTAAAGTGAAATAGTTTAGCTGCTGTCTGGGGGGGGGAAAAAATTGCAGATCTTGTTTTGTGATTTAGAGACATGCATTATAAACGCCTTAATGGGTTTTCCCTGTTGTTGCAATGGTCAAGGAGGGTTTATGAATCAACCCTGTGGTTTACCTGTTTGAAGAGATTAGTCTTTGTCTAGACAACACTCTTTTATACGTGTCATGTGATCTGGAGGTACAGTGCACTAATATGTCAGAAATCTCAGCTCTGGGATTATTACAGCAAAGAGTAAGAGAAAGGGAACCTTTCAGGTCTTCTTCCATTGTATTTACATAGTGATCTATTCAGAATGTAGTCATCAGTTTGGTACATGGTCATGGTAATTTGGTACAATCTTTGGTGAAATTGTGTTACACTGACTGCTAATGTGGTTAGGGTGATGATTATGATCTGCCAGTTTAGATAAGTGTGTCTTTTCTGTTCCCTGAATTTCAGCATTTATGCTTTAGCAAAACGTCTTCGGTATGTTTTAGTAATAGCTGTACTTTTGTGCACAGGTAAACACACTGGATTGAGGCCACTGGAAAGTAAAGTTCTGCTGAACGCTTCTGTCTGATAATATCATCATTACAGACTTGAGTTTGAAGCTTTGTTCCCTTCACCGGCTGAAGATGATGTTTGTTTCTCATGTTTTGAGAATTGTATTTGTATTTTGTGCTGGAAGAGAAATGCTGCCATGGCATTGTTGGGTTTGCAGATCCAAAATTCTGTTCAATCTTCTGCTTATCATAATTTTCCTGTGCCTGCAATAAATAAACTTCAAAAGTTATTTTCTTTTTTTTTTTTCCTTTTGACTCATCGTCAAAAGACCGGTGAGCTAATGTGATGCATGAGCACACAAATTGTCCTCAAGGTTGAGGTCATATTTGTCATTTTACATGGATTTTTCCATTTTCACAAGCATCCCTACGCCTTATAGAGTATTGGTCGGATCTTAGTGAAACATGGATATGTTGAAGTGGGTCATGCCAGAAAAAGCTTGAAAACCATTGACTTACTTAATTAGCACAGAAATCCCCATTTTTGACCTGATGGTGCTAAAAAGGATGCCACAGAGGAGACGACACACACACAGTTTCTTCGAAGTTGCTATATTTAATGATCAATTACATTGTTATTAATTTACAACTTCGCTCTTTTACAAAACAAAGGTACACCCATTATACAGTATACAAATGTACCACAACATGTTTGAGGAATGTCATCTTTGTAGAAGTCCCTGGTGCATTTTTAATAGTTTATTTTCGTCACACAGTATTTACAGCTCTCAGAGCTAAAAGCACCGGGACATGGCAGGACTGACATGAGTCTCTCTTTTCATGGAGTGGATGCACGGGAAATTCCCAGCACCTACCGGGCTGAGAAAAGGACCACACGTTCAATATAGTTCAAAGCTGCTGGTTTACTTCTCATTTTAAAAGGCCAAAAGCCCCAATCTTCATTTGTTCTGTTATATGTACAACACAAAAGGAGAAATTAAGAGAATACTGAAATACGATAAGGCAGCAACAACAACAAATATCTCCTGGACCACAGTAAATGCAAAGTTACTGACGTTGCAAGTTTGACCAGGTTTGGGCCATAACACATCAACATGTTGACTTATACAGGAAGTCCATGAGGTCATGGAATACGAACAAGTCGTTAATCCAACTATGTGATGTCAGCAGTGTCATGTTAGGCCAGCTGCTCAGAGGATAAACGATAGCGAGTTAACGGTCATTGTAGTGGCTTTTGGGGAAGTGAGAGCTCATGTAAACATCCACTGCCAGCCGTCTGTCAATCATTACAGATTCTGCAAGAGTTATGCAACAACACATTAGTGCTCAAACACTGTATCACAACAGGTCAAGAGTGTAATAACTGTTTTGGCTGGTCGAGCACCTCTAGAGGTTTCACAGAGGGATTGCCAGAGATGAAAACATTACTAAAGCAACAAGGCCAAAAGTCTCAAAGTGCCAAACTTCAGAGACCAAAGGAGGCGGCAGGTGAACTTTAAAAACCTGCGAGAACCAGTCATCGCCTTGCCCGTCATTTAAAAATAACTGGGAGAGATGAGTGTCTCTAATAAAAACATTAAGGCACCAACAGCATCTCTCAGGAGGGAGAAGTGATATAATTGTAATTTTTAAAAAAGTTGGTGAAAGAAAATAGAACAGCCAGATTCTGTAGCCAGGCAGAGATAAAGACTGAACAAATTACTCATCCACAACAGATCAACAGTGAGCATCATGTGAGTAATTAGTGAAGCAAGGTGCAAAGTAGCAGCAGTTATAGAGGAGTATTGCTAAGTGCAGAAACTGCTTGCATATTTATCTTATTCCAAATAAGACATTACACACTCCAAATACCCGCACGAACCAACACACTATACACACATCTATATTTCATAAGGCACATTAGCATGGGAATTTAGTCTCAAAGGAAAAACTCCTGGAAGTGAAGCAGAAAAAGACTTTGAACAGAATGGAGATTCTTTGAGTAAGAAGAAGGGAAAGGATAAGGATCTGTACGAAAAATAAAACTTTGCATGCTGGTGATGACAATGGATGGACAGCAAAACCAAAAAGATAAAAACACATGCACTGGGTAAAACAGGGCTCCATGCCAGCCCGACCCAGAAAACAGGGCTGTATCCCAGCCCAGTCCACACCTGTGCAAAAACATATGACACCTTCTCTCCGTGCTTCACTGACCAGACAAGAACATGTTTAAGACGAAAATTGGAAGTATTGGTTTGGCTTCACTCCTCAGTCAGTAGCTTTGGCAGTGAGGGGCTCAGTTTCTGAGGGGTCATTCTGAGGAAACACCACATAACACACCTTCTGGCCCTTGTACGTGAGTTTTTCTGCAATATAAAACACATCAGCAGCAGTCAGACTCAGACGGAATAACTACTGACATAAATACTTAATATGTTCTGTACGCTGGGACAAACCAACTTACCAACTAATCTATAGAGCCATTTGGGTTTCTCCTTCCACTGCACACCAACAAAATATACAGGGACTCCAGTCAACATGATAACCATACCCAGGCCACAAACCACTGGTTCAGAGTACAGGCTGAAGCCCAGCAGCACAGCCCAGAAGATCAGGTAGCTGATGGGGATCAACAGGTTTACCTACACAGAACAAAAACACATGGGTACACAAACCCTTGCCACTGTAAATATGTTGCTTTTTCTGCAATGAACATGATTTTTTTTTTTTACCTTTATAAATACTGTTTACTGTTTATACTGTTTCTAGTATAATCTGTATCAAAAATCTATTTCTGACACAAAAATGTATATGTGTGTGTTTTTAATGTTTGTTTGTTTATACTTTTTTTCATTTTCAGCTTTAATTTGACAGTACAGTAAAATCGGGCAGTGACTGGAGGGAATGGCATACAGGAGGATGAACGTAAACAGGAAACAGTGGATGTTACGCGTGAACCAACTAATGTCATGTAATTGCCATTTGTGACACCAGGGGGCGCCAAAACAATATCCATGCTAATTATGACAAAATTTAGTGGTACACAAATCAGACTGCTGGCAGCTCCCAGTTTCCTCTACTAAACGCACAGATTTCTGCCAGCTACAGTGAGACCCATCCATTGTCTTTTCTATGTGCAGACTACTTGTGTTTATGTGTGTAGTACACACACAAAAGTCAAAGTCAAGTCAAATAATATATATTAATATTTAAAAAATATATACAAGTCTTTTTTGGTTATAGGCAACAATTAACAAACAAGAAACAATTGTGTGTTTATATGTAACCCAAATTACTATATGAAAATGAGCTTGTATGTCTAAATCACCAGTATATACATTACGCTGTCTTCTTTGTTTTACATTATTAATCGCAATAAAAATGACACACTGTGAAGATCCTTTGAATAAAAGTTTTAAAAAGTAATTATTGATTTAATGTAATGGAAGCTTAATTTTATAATTGATTTGCCTTTGTTTAAAAAAATATAATTATTATAATTCAATTACAAATGAAAGACTTTTATTTAAACCTGTCAGCTTTTTCAGATTATTTCAAATTTCAATTTTTTTCTTTCTGCCTTACATAATTTCCACATTTTCATTTGTTTAAATTCCTCACTATAATCTGCTTTTATTGTGGTTCAGTTATACCACCAGATAAAACAACTGCCATACCTTTATAGGTCTAGCCATGTTGGGCCTTTTCTTGCGGAGGTAGAGAAGGCCGGCGATGGTTACCCCATAGGACAAATAGTTGATAAAGGACACATAGTTGATCAGGTTGTGTGTCTCCCCAATACACAGGATGACAACTGTGGCAATGCACTGTAGGACAGGACAGGTTCAAATGAGAGAACGTTAAAGCACTGAATCTCTCTGCTCCTCTGTTCTACCAAGTTTTGAAGCTACACAGCTGGATGAAACTGGTAGAGCAAAACATACACAGAGCAGCAGGGCAGGAATTGGTGTGCAGTTTTTAAGGTGGATCATTGCCAGCAGATAAGGAAGGTGACCCTCTCTGGCACCAGAGAAGCACAATCTACCAAAAGACATATTTACACAGGTTATACATAAAAGTAAAAGTAAATAAAAATGAGGGTTTGGTATGTTGTATAATGCAAGACAAAGTGTTTGTGCTGTACCTGGAGGAGGTAAACAAATATCCATTAATTCCTCCAAAGGTGGACAAAGCTACAGAGATCGGCATCACCCAGGAAAACATTCCCAGCAGTTTCTCCCCAAATGTCTGAAAAAACACAAAAAGTGATTGTCCACATTACTGACATGTTGATTAACTGACTTATTATTCATTCATTCATTCAGTCCCCTGGATTAATGCATTAATTGATTGAGTCAGTGAAATATTAAATACCCTTTTTTAACAGCCTGCCTGCATACGACTATAGGACTATGGTTATATATGCATGTAGTTATGAGACAGAATTTTTTAAAGTATATTTTCAACGTTTTTCAGGTGTGAACTCAAGATTAAGAAAAACGCAAATGCAACAACTTGCAATAACAACAGATTAAAAAAAACAAACTTTCAGTTGCTCCCACGCTACAAGGAGTTTCCACAGCAGGTAGCTCCACATGTTTGATTTGGCAGACTTTTATGCTGGACGCACTTCCTGATGCAATCCCAAAGGGGATTCATGTCTCAGGCTGGAATCAAACCAGCAACCTGTTACTTCCCAAACTAAAATAACCATTAATGATGCAAAGTAAGCGTATGCAAAAGTAAACTGCATGCGTAAACAGTGACTGAAATGACCGCTGCTCGACATGTGACATGATTGTAAATACACAACTGGAGCCTGGAACGTCTGTTGACTTTAGCAGTATATGAGTTGAAACGAGTTTGCATTTACAGCCCCGATTTAAAAAATGTGGGCACTGTGTGCAATGTAAATAGAAATAGGGTTATGATTTGCAAATCTAATAAACCAACATCAAATGTTCAAACTGAGTAAATGTGACATTTTTTTTTTAAATGGCTCCGCCTATCTCAAAAAGCCGCCGCCTGCCATGTTTTCCATGTTCTGATTTGAAAGAAATATGGGTTCATGAGTCCAGTTATTGCATTCTGTTTTGCAGTTTACACAATGTGTCAGCTTTTTCAGATTTGGGTTTGTAAAATATCCAATCATGGCGCCAGAGAGCTGCTCACCACTGCCACAGCATTAGAGCTGAGGAGCTCCTCTGGGGTCATGGAGGAGAAGTAGGCGATGTTGGTCATAGTGTAGACAAGGGTCACCAGTGGGATGGAAATGTAGATGGCACGGGGCAGGTTCCTGATGACAAGACAAATAATAATGATATGGGGCAGAACTTATGAAAAACTTAAGATGTATCTGCTATCTTTGCTTATGCATATCGTACTTGCGTGGCTCTACGACCTCCTCTGTGACATAGTTGAGGAAATTCCAGCCGCTGTAGGCAAAGGAGGCCTGGAGGAAGGCCAGAGCTATCTGTCCCACTGAGGGGTCCTGACTGAATTCAAAGGCCACACTGGGCTTCAGGGCATCGTAATGACCTAGATGAAAGATGAGAAATAAAGAACGGGCAAATTAAACTGTAAGTTCATCACTAATCATTTTAATACAATAAAACCAGAGAACAGATTGAACCGTGTCCAAAACACAGAAAGTACTGTTACCAATTATTGAGAAAAACATTTTGTCACTGCACTTTATGCATGTGTGCACATGTGTGTGTGTTTACCTCTACAAATTTGTACAAGTCCTACTATTATAATGAGAACTAGTGCGAGAAGTTTTCCTATAGTGAAAATGTCCTGGATCCGTGTCGCCCAGCGCACACTGGAGCAGTTCACCCAGGTCAGGAATACTGCGCATACACACACACAAACACACACAGTAAAAAAAAAAAATCATTAAAGTTTTATGTATAAAAAAAGTTAAAGATTATTCACGGGTACATGTGTATTTCATCAACAACACATTTAAACTGTTTTTCAGGATGAACAAAGTCATGCAAGCGCTGGATTCTTGATTGACCTCAGTGCAGTGGGTCCCTTTAAGAGTTCGCATAGACCATGAGGTCTATATTAGGTGTGAAAACAGACTGTATATAAAGGATGTACATGGAGTCCCACAACTAGGAAAATGAAGTCAATGTGAGTGTCTTAAAATGGTAGCATGCCTCAGAGCCCATCTCTACTGTTCTGCAGTGATGTAAAGTTGCATGGGCACTGAATGGTGATGTGATGGTTAAACCACACTTCTAACATATTGTGTATTCAGTGTATGCTCACCGTGCTTTTAAAAGATTTGTGCTTATAATTATGCTTCTATTCCTTACATAATAGAAAAGTATTAGAGATGATTGAAAGTTTTTTTGACTTGAAATGTCGCATGCATTGTAACTGCATATGCCACTTATAATACACTACAGTATATGTTGCTGATTTTTTTGAAACACATGTACAGATCTTAAAATCTAAGGTCTATTACTCTCTCTCCATTCCTACTTTCTTTTTCCTTCGTGTGTAAATTGCACGTGCGGGGCCCTGCTCTCTTCTAGGCTGCTGAACTTGGCATTATTGCTAAGTTTTAAGGGTTTTTTTGAGTGAAAGCCAACATGGTATCGAATGGCCCAATTCCAAGAGAGCCAAATCCGCCAAGCACAAATGTCTCTCAGTTGCGCTTAGAAGCAAAAGAAAGAAAACAGAGACCTACAAATACGTCAAACAATACTGCGCATTGTTCCTGTAAACTCCTAGGCTACACAGGCACTAGGTATTTTCTGTCTTCTTTTTTGTGCAGTTCTGAAAGCGCTTCGAGTGCTCTATTGAGTAGAAAGGCGCTATATAAGTACCAGTCCATTTGTCCTGCGGGTGCAGATCAGATGCACGAGCTACACCTGCACAGTGTGCTCATTCTTTCACTCTGGCATCCTCGTCTTCCAGCCTCTTTCCTTCATTCTTCCACGTACTCTTTAGATTTCTTTTGCTCTCCGAATTCAATCCCACTCATCCGTACATGCTTAACACTACTGACTTTCTGACAAATTCATGTTCTTCCAAATTATCAAGATCCTTGTTAGATTAAATTCTTATTTTCTTAGTTACATCTTGTGTTGTCTCTAATTTAATGTCACACTATGTGAGCCAGGCTATTACAATATGGATAACATGCTTATAACTTGAAAGCATTTCTGATACTTTAAAGTCATTTGCCTGTATGCCTTTAGACTTAGTTCAGTGTGACATTTTGTATACACTATTATAACTCCATTTAAAAAAAAGGAGCTATGCAGAACGTAAATAATAGCAAAACTAAAGATTTAAAAATCACATAAAAATATCAGTGATGTGTTTGTTGGGTGGAAATCAGATGTAACTTTATAAGCAGGATGAGAGTTGTCAGGAAGGACAAGCTCCCCGGGCAGACATTTAGATATTTTGGGGTATGTCCATGTGTTTAGTTCTGGATGTATCAACACTTCTTGTGTAGCTTTGTTGCACTTTATGATAACTAACGAATATTTGTCAACTCCAGTAACACCGTCTCTATAGTCCACTTATCCATTGCTTGTGTTTCACATGACCTCAGAATTGCAGGCGTCTTAAAATGAGAACCTTGAGATTAGGAAGTGGTTTAGTCCTCAGGATGTATTAAAAGAATATAATCTAGTTATTCATTTTTTCATCCACTCTCTTGTTTCTTTTTTTTGTGTGCATCTATTCTTTCTTTGGGTCATATGTCACCTCTCTTCTGACACTTCTTTCCTCCTCTCTTTTACCCACTAACACCCACTCTAGTGACCCAGCAGTGACCATGTCATCCATCACTAGGGCAAGAGTTTTCCTCCCACCACAGAAATCTGAACAAACTGCTTCCGCTGGCGGAGGCACAGACGTATACACACACGTGTGAATTTTTGGCAGGAGGTTTTGGAGGCACCGGGCAGAGCTTTCTCTCCCCTACAACACTGCTGTGTTTTATAGTCAATTACCCTTGGAGTGTTACATGAATTTCCGTTCCTGTGTTCCTGCATGAACCCCCACTACGACCTCCCCCAAATTTCCTCTATGCTAACCCTGACAGGAAGGAGGTGCCAGTGGCTTTGAATGTGACAGTGCAGGTAAATCTGTGTCCTGCTGTCACTGCTTCTATTGAAGGCTGCCTCAGCTCTAGAATACTAACTAATTACCGCTTTAAGTCTTAATGGATTCTGACCCCAACTCAGTGCAGATTTATCAGCAGGCTTTAACCTCAGGAACGCCTCCTCCTGGTCCAGGATCTGGACTCAGGAGTCACCACATTGGCAAAAACTCCACAGTCCCGTCTATACATCACAAAATATCTGACATCAGAACTTCAA
>VOQK01032615.1:0-11059 GCA_015052645.1 Benitochromis conjunctus
CATCTTCGTGGGGACCAAAAATTGAAAGCTTACTATTCTCATGGGGACCGATAGCCCTTGTGGGGACCAAAATCCCGGTCACCATGGGGTTGAAGGCATTTTTCACACTCAAAACGTGGTTTTAGTATCAGGGTTACAATTAGGTTATGGTTAGGTTTAGGGTAAGGGTCAGGGTTAGCCATTCAGTTTTGATGGTTAGGTTTAGGGTAAGCGGCTAGGAAAAGCATTATGTCAGTGAGATGTCCCCACCAGGATATGAATACACACTTGTGTGTGTGTGTGTGTGTGTGTGTGTGTGTGTTTGCGTGGGCGTGCATGGACATGCATTTCCACTTCCACCCATGCAGTGCTCTTTATCTTTACAGTCCCCACTTTTTGATAGAGATGTGACCACATAGGAGAATCCAGTTTGTGACCAGCAATAGGCCCACAATGCTATTAACCAAGAGCTGCTGTGCAGTAATCAATCAGCACTGACTGAATGTGGCAATTAGCTAATAATTAAATGAGGTAAACACACTGAGCAAGAACTGGTAAAAACAGAACCTGGGAAGAGGTTTAGTCTGGCGACACAATAAGTCGGTTCTGCAGGATGCTCGTTACTGTTTGACACTGATGTGTCTAGCAAGAACAAGAAAATGCAAACGGTAAATATTATTCTCTGCTCTGGTTCTGAGACAAAGAACATCAAGAGGATTGAAAGAAACTTGCTGACAATGATTAGATTGCAGAGCAATTTTAGACATGGGGAAATGTCAGTACAGCTTTATTTTATTTTTATTTTAAGTTCAATAAATTTAAATAAAATAAAATAATTAAGTTAAGATTTTTTTTAAGAGGTTCCAAACAATAAGCCCTAATTCCTTACAATGTGGAACATGTTATTAGATAATTATATAGTTTAATAGTTATTATTAATCAAGACAGGGTTCAATTTGTGCCCACTTGAGTAATTATTTCCAAATGAGTGCAAAGATTACTTTGGTTGTCCTCAATAGCTGATAAGTTCTAAATGTATCTGTAGTTAAGACAGTTAAGGAGTGGATATCTACAAAGAAATTCATAACTTTTCCCAAAACAAAATATTTTTAGAAAAGAAAATCGTTAGGAAATGACAACCAATACGAAATGTATCATTTGGTGTATAAACACCAGACCTTGAACCATGTGAAAATCGCCTTATTTCTTAAGATAAATCCAACTAATCCAAACTTTTGTTGAAATTTAGGGTTGACATAGCTTTTTTTTTTTCTTTAAATATTTTTAAATTCAATATTTCACTTTCAATTTAAACGGTCCTTGACAGGTCGTGATGATGATAAAATGACATTTGAAATCGTATCTAACTCCACAAAGCACAACGTTGTGGAGCCATTAGGAGGAAGCCCTGTTGTTTGGGTGGACACTCACTGTAGTGTGGCTAAAGACACCACTTGAGTTGTTTTTCTTGCCTCCGCTGATATCGCTGATTGCACGCAGGCACTGCAGTCTGAGATCAGTGGGGGCTGACGCACATCGCATATGATACAAGCCCACACATACAAACATTAACTTGCGCGCACACATGGTGTAACCCCCCTGTATGAACACAGAAACAACTAGACACTCGGTCCCCTGGGTAATGAAAGAGCATTGTGAGATTGTGGTTGCTGTAAAACCCAATTAGAGTGTGTGCTTTTATCAGTTCTCTTCGAGCTACACACACAGATAACGCAGTGCAAAACATTGATTTGCCTTTTTTTGGTTGTCTGCCCCCTTCTGGACACACACAACCAAGCAGGTGCAAGTGGAAAAATAAGAACTATGGAGGATAAATTAGTGGTGTAATGTGTTCTCCGCAGGAGACTTAATCAAGATTAATAAGTATAGAATCAAACTGTCAGCAGAGAAACAGAGGTGATCCACTACAGAACAAGATCCGGATGAATTGTGATTGTGATAACTGTTAATAAAATAATCAAATTTAGCTTTCAGAAGATGTAAGCAAGCTGTGTCCTTGCATATCATATGCAATTAAGCAAAAATAAAGGCTGTTTTTTAAACAGCAGGGGTATTCCAGGTAACTAGCTGCACTGTAGGACCAAAAAAGTAAAAAAAGAAATACAATAAAATTAAATAAAAAAATAAACAAATAAGTGACCACAGTCCCAGCCTTATCCATGTCTTCTAACACCTCCATCTCTCACAGCCACATAAAAGAGTAGAACAGAGTGGCAGCAATTGCAGCCTCCGTGCTGTGCAAGCCTCTGCTCCGCCGCAGCCATCAAAAGAGCTACTTCTGTATGCATATGCCGCATCACTCTGGGCTTTTTGAAGGCGCGGATCACTGTCAAGATGCCAAGGCTCCCACCTAGCATACAGTATGGCTGAAAAACCATGTCGAAAGATATATAGGATGATTCTGCACTCTGTGTGAATCGACAGAGGAGGATTCGCTGTCTTATATCCTAATCTTTGATTAGCAAAGATTGCTAATAATTTTCAAATTTCATTAATGCTCTTGAATATCAAATGTCATTTTAGTGAGGTGGAGGTGGAGGTGCACCTCCTTAACCCTTAAGCCTACTTGGAAATCCTTGAAAGTTCTTCCAAACCTTGCAAAGTGCCCCTAAGTACACTTAAGGGTTAATAGGACTTAAGAACTAAGTAGAAATCCAGTCAAGAGACAGAAGGGGAGCGACAGGCAGAGGGAGGAACAGACTGAAGTGTTTTTTCACCGTCTTTCATTATTCAGCCTCAAGCTATGAATAACTGAATATCTGAATCCACGATAGCAGGGACAGAGAGCTGTATTTTCATACAGCATGTCTAAATGTGGGGGAAGCATAACAAGCCACAAGAAGGCATCCTCCTGCTCCAAAAATGGTCTTTAAATATAGAGCTAGGAGCTCCGCTTATGCTTGACTGCTTCCTCAATTTCAGCATGGATGTCTGCACCTCATCCCCTTAGTCAACACAAAAAGTAAATAATGATGGCTAAAGTATCCACTTCTGAGATGTGTCCTTTATTAATGAGTCAGTAGGACTGATTGGTCAGTGGTAAAACCATAGCTATTAGAGATACTGTCAAAAGGAGGGCAAAATTATTTGTCCCTGCTTTGGCACAACATTTGAGAAGTCACCCAGACACAGTGGTCCTGCTCTCTGGGCAGCTACTGAATTAAATATGAGGGCAAGGGGGAGACGCGGGGATGGGGCAAAGTGGCTCAGTTTAAATAGCAGAAAGGTGACATGTAAGCACTCTGCTATGGATGGGGACCCCTGACCTCACCATGCCCACAAAAGTGTGATCCCACCAGGTAACTGTTGCATGTTTTATATCAACATAACCCTCCAGCACTGTGCAAATAACAGACACCCATGAAGGAAACAACGCGTGTGTAACTGCGTTGTCACGTCGTTGTGCAAACACCCCTGTCCAGCTAAAAACCTGTCATTAACACAGATAATTGATGGCCACTTTTCCGCAGAGCACTCAGATGATTGAAGTCGATCAACTCATTTGAGAAAAAGAAAAAAAAAAAAAAAAAAAAAAAAAAAAAAAAAAAAAAAAAAAAAAAAAATATTTAAATAAAAAAAAAAAAAAAAAAAAAAAAAAAAATATATTTAAAAAAAAAAAAAAAAAAAAAAAAAAAAGCAGTTTAAAATTGCCTTTTCAAATCCGTCTGCTGATTACCATAATGACTTCATGGCTGACAATACTTTGTAAATGTGTGCTATTAATGCCAGCAATTACGCAGGCTAAATGCAAATGGGGTGCCGGTGTGGACGGACCTATCGATCTGAGCATATAAAGCAATAAACAAACCCGATCGTACATTCGCCACCGTATAGTGACCCCTCCTGCTCGCCTCGCCATTATCCTCTGTGAGTTTTGTCCAAGCAATTGAGGAGTTAAACTTTGCTCATGTTTCTGCTCTACATGCAGAAAATGGGTCCTAGACCAATTTATAGAGGCAATTTTAGTGTGAAAATGGATTCATTCTCAGTTCACAGTGAATGCCTTCTTGAAATGTAATGGCTGCTCTACTCTACACCACTCCAGCATCTGCCTCTAGACTGTGCCTCAAGCTGTAGATCACTCTCCCGTGAGCCCTCACTTCACTGTCAGGACAACAAATTCTACCTTCATTAATAGCAGCCACTCATGTCTGACTTAAATTAATGTACAGGCTATCAATTAGCTCGGAAGACCAGGCGTAGTGTACACAAGGGAAAAGCATCCGTGGAAAGATGCTGGACAGCAGACACAAATACTGGACCCCTTTTATCGTTACAACTCTTATTTCTATGCAATTTTGCTCTCATTATCTTAAATTATTCCTCTGTTAGATTACAGGTGTTCGTTGTTTAAATCTGAGCAATTTACCTTCATTTGACACTATTGCGACATCTTTCTATTTTCAGTTGCAAACCTGAAAATGAAGACAGGTGTGGGTCCATTCACGTAATGGCACAGAGGTAAAGAGTAGGAGGCTCGTGGCCCACTCATTCATTCAAACAGAAATGAAAATGCTCACCTTACGGTACTTAATAAATTATTTTCAACATAATCCTCACATTTTTAATCTCGATTAATCACGCACCCCCTCCATTTTTCCATCTACCTCTTTTCCTTGATGAGTTAATTTCTCTCAAATTGCCTGTTGCCTGCGTGACCCTGACGACCCAGGAGACCTCCTAACAGGCTCCTCTTGCCCATCAGGATTGATCAGTCCACGGTACCCTGTCAGACGCGATCAATACGTCATTCCTTCAGTAACAAGGGCCTGCTCGTTTGCCTCCTCTTCCTTCCCTGCGTTGCTTTACTTTCATTTTATTATTATTTCTCGCAGCGGATCGATGCAGTCAAACAGGCTCACTGTAAACCACACCACAATTAGAGCGGCATGTAATCTTCTTGTTGACTTCATCTCCTTCACAGCAGCCGGCAAATGAAACACAAATGATAATGAAATCTAATGGGATTCTGTGGAATTAAATCACTTAAACAATGAAGAGAATCCAGCCACATAGGGGTATATACCAATCAATATCTTATATGCACCCAGGCTTAACAAGCTTGCAGAGCAGCTTTTCTTCACGGTGATACATCATTTGGAGTGGCAGCTTTCAACAGGTAAGGCAATAGTAGCAAATGCAAAATACAGTCTTGTAAAGTAAACAATATAAACAAAAAATGCAATATTCAGTGCATATTAACACTGTGCAAACATGTATATGTGTATTTTAATGAAAGAAGAACCAGAATTTTACATCTGTTTTATGCAAACTGTTCACACAGATCATGAGACAGAATTTCCCCGTGAACTATCCTTTGTCTATCGGATAACATGCCAGAGTTTTTATAATTGGGGTTAAACCTGTTGGTGACTATGAGAGAACTGATTTCTGCGATGTCATTGCATTAGCAGCTGGTTTATGGAAAAGAAAAAAATGGACAGCGAACTAATTTAATCATTGAATTATAGATTTAACACGCCTATGTAGTTTGGGTTGGGTTTGAGGGTAGGCATAACTGAAAATAGCACTGGCGATGCGAGAAGAGCTGTCTTCTCTGTGCAGGCGGTGTGCAGGGCAACAGTGTGGAACTGCAGGAGTAATTAGCGAACCGGGCCCCCAGCTCCCTGTGAAGTCCGGCTTTGAAGGAGGCAGCTCAGACCGATCAGTGGCCCCTCTGATGTATGTTTGCGAATCTTTCAAGGGAGTGAGAGCTGCTAACGAGGCCTCATCTATTACCATTTGAGATGTAATTAGCGTTGTTGGGAGGAATGGAGCAGGGCCAAGCAAGAGTGGCTCAATCTGGGCTCTGTGTGCCTGTGTGTCCCACAAGGCAGCAACAGCAGGAGGATAAAGTGAGCAAGTGGAAGGAGACTCCCCAGAGAGGAGACAGGGCCTCAGCAGCACTGACACATAGGCCAGCGAGACATACAGCCACCATACTGGAGCACAGGGGTTCAACAAAGCTGGCAGCATTAGACTCTTTGTTTGAGAAGAAAGGGGCCTCTATAACAAACATATGCACATGTTTCTCAGCTTAAAATGAATCCGTTGTTAAGCTTACTGGTTAAAGTCTATCTTTTTAGACAACAAAAGATATAACTCAAAAAAAAAAAGACTTTTGAACATCTTGTAATCCTTTTTTTCCTTAAGTTCTACACTTTCAGCCCTTCTTTTGCCAGAAAGCATTATGCATCTTCCATTTTTATTAATGCTGTTCCCAGCAGGATGCCACTATTGCCTCTTTATAGTGTCCATGACCTTGTCACCTACACGTGTGCGCTGAAGCAATGTGGGAAAGTCCAACTGACAAATTAGCCGGGCTTCCAACTGGTGGTCAATCTTTGGTCTCAGGTCACACTGAGGTTAGATCAGGTGTTACTCTATGCTCTGTTAACCATTTTAGTCAACCTTTAACCCCTCAGGGTTAAGTTGCTTGAACCCTCTGGGTGTCTGACTGGGCCATCAAGGTCATGACTGTTTTCACTGAACATCAACAGTGATTAGTTGATGGGAATGAGCTATTAATCTTCATCATGACCAAAATTACAAATGCACTGCTAAGGCATTATAAACTAGAGGTAAGCCTCCATGTTGGAAGACACCTGCTTTGTTCTGAAGCCTTCTGTCTAAGCAGACAATTGAGAGATGACTAAGAGTCACTGACAGCTGGTGAAAACTTAAGAGGCAAAAACATGGCCTTTCTATAGTGCAGTCGCTCCTCTGGAGAGTAGGGGTGTAACTGGAGTTGGAACCAGCAAGGTTACTCAGTGTAGACTGTAATCTGTGTCAATCCAAGGCATTTAAAAAAAAAAACTTTTCTCAACCCCCCCCCACCCATCCAACCCACCCACCGGTTGTTGAACTACAGCATTCGGCAGGGCTACTTGCATCAGTATGCAGCATGGAGACGGTGAATCAATGGAGTCTGGAGGACTTTCCACTCTCACTCACTTGCAGCTCCAGTATTAATGGCCAGGAACCAGGCCTTATCCACTCCTCTTGTGGCCACACGCTAAATTACTGGTCGTGAATCAACACAGCATTTATGGGCAAACGCAAATTAAAGTGGCTAAATCGGCAAGGACAACCAGACCTTGTATAAACTAGGGGATCACAGGGCATGCTAAGTACGGGGCATGGGAAAAGATATAGATATAGTTTTGTTTCAGGACTCAGTGGACATATTTGATCTGCTGTGAGTGTTAGGACCATTGACTGATTTGGGAGGCCAAGCACCTGGCTAGACACTTATCAGAGCAGACACAAAGTGAGGGAAAAAAAAACAAGTCATGCACAAAGAGAGAAAAAGAAGCGAGAGTAATATTATAACCGGCCGTATAAAGGGAATGGTAAAATAATAAATAGGTAAACAAACAGTAAAGCTGAAGGGGAAAAGGCTTTTAAACATTTAAGCACAGCGGCAGGAGATGCTGCAGGATGACCTGTAATGGGAGAGAGGGAAGCGGAGGAGTGGTAAAAGCCTGATAAAATAAGAGACTGTAACCTCACTCCACTTAGCCATCAGACAAAGAGATGCTTCAGGGAGTGCATGAGCAACATCACCATAAAGTCACAACATGCTGTGTGTGTTGGCAGCTGTTTCTAAGCCTCATGTATGCTTTTCTGCACACTAAAATGAATGAATTAAAAAAAGGCTTTCACAAGGAATGTTTACAGAAGTGTTTAGTATGTAGGTCTGAAAAAAGGACAAGGAGTAAAACAGTCATATATTACATGTCTGGAACATAAAGAGTGATGGGGAATGCCAACAGTGAGAGAGACAGAAAAGTATGAAGATTACCTCCACAGTAATTACCAAACCTTATAATCACGAGCTTGTAAAGGGAGAGGGCGGTCTTGAGATCAACCTCGAAATTCATGTGCAAAAACATGCACATGCCTGCATAAGTTTAGTCATATCTTAGTAGCATGAAGGTCCTACTGCCATTTACATTTATTTATCCAAAGCTTCTCAACTGCATTAGTTGATACTTGGTAGCTAGATGTTGCCAAATACAGACCCTCAGATAAAATAAAGAGCAACTGCTGGCCTGATTTAATGGGTGTGCGACTTTCATGCTGTGGCCTTGCCACACCTGTTTTATAGAGAGTGTGGCTGTTTGTAGGTCATCGTGCTTTTGACAGTGTCTGTCAAACATTAAATGCTTCAAAATGGGCCTCCACTAAAAGTGCCCTGGGACCAGACTGCTCACCTTGCTTCCATCTCAGCAGTGACAGTCCACCATTGAAGGAGAGACAGTCTAATTTCACTGCTGCCTGATGTCCATTCGACTTGAGTGATGAGGAAGCAGGCCCTCATACACACCAACTGTACGTGCACTGGTGTAGATGGCCAGAGAGTACTCGCACACGTATGCACACACCTCCCCGTAGAAAATGATTCTAAAACAGTAAACTCAAACGCAGTGTTGGCTGTGTTGACAGACCCATTAACTGGCCTCTGACTGCCATTTCAGTCTTGTTTCACCCTGTCCAATTCCAGGGAAATATACTGGCGAAGCCCTACTGAACGCTTCAGTGCACCATGGCCCCTCTGAAGCTATCGTTATTCAGTGTGCTGTCTGCTGCTTGCACCCCATTCCCACTCTTCATTGTCATGCTAAAAA
This sequence comes from Benitochromis conjunctus, assembly GCA_015052645.1. Lineage (NCBI taxonomy): Eukaryota > Metazoa > Chordata > Actinopteri > Cichliformes > Cichlidae > Benitochromis > Benitochromis conjunctus. The sequence goes on from VOQK01032615.1 coordinate 8,631, forward strand.
CAAAGTGCTTCATTGTAATAGGGTGCCATTCTGCCGACCATCAAGTGCTTCTCAAGGTATGGTTTATAAGAATATGCATGGACCTTTCAGGGAAAGTTAGACGCAGTGAGTGAGACATGAGCAGAGATTGGGGCCCCTCTGGGGTTAGGGAGGCCTCTACTCCGATAGCTCCTGATGAAGACAAATGGACAGGACCAATATGGTCTCCCTGTGGCAGGCTATCATCTATAGGAAAAGGGGGGTCTGGGATGGCCAGCTGGATGATGGACGTAGAGCCTAATTGGTGACCTGCAGGGTTAGAAATGGGTTCGAAAGGCCTTTCCACTGAAAGACTGGCATGAGTGTCAATCTATCCTGAGCATGGGTCAGAGATCAAGTGATCTGCTAGGGGGAGATGGGATAGGGACGCATCTCCAGTTTGCCACTCTCGCAAAGAGTGAAACATACGTCTCGCCCTACAATCAGAAAGAAACAACACATTTTCCCTTTAATCAAATGAAGAGTGCGCAGCAGCATGATTCTGTGACCCATCTGACAACTTTGTGTCCTGAGAGGGAAAAATTAAAGAGCATCACGTGACGCTGATTAAAGAGAACATAATTCTTTAACTCCATGTGGTCTGTCTGGTCAGTTCAGTAATGAATACTCTACATAGCACCCAGAGCAAAATAGAAAAAAAAGATCTGTTGTTGAACACTAATCCGAGTCGGTGTTTGAACACTGCCCCCCGTGCTCAGCTCTTTTTCAGAGGCTGGAAGGAAATCGATCACATGCCTGAATTAATACTTAATCATAGCACCCTAGATGCTCTTAGCCAAGGCTCGTGTCCACTGCCGTGCAAACATGGGTGCACATGGGAAGAGGATAGTGTACACACTTTGCTGCAGCAAAGTGCATTACAGAGTGGACAGTACGTCTCCTTAAAATCAACACACCGCCTCGCATCAGCATGCATGGCCTAATATACGAACGTGTATTCAGATCACCAACACTTGCTGACGGCTTCCACATACCGATCCAATCAAAACTGTTCTGAACTGATATTGTCCACACTAGTTAAATTTGCTAGTGAGCTGACCAGACAAGCTGACATTTCATCTCCTTGTCATTCAAAGCCTATTTGCATCTGAGAGAGTCATGCAGTGAGCCTGGGTGGATTATTACCCAGAATAATGTGTAGCTTGGCCTTAATGGACAGCACAAAGACTGACAATAATCCTGTGGAGAGGAATGTCAACATGTTTCTCCATACTACAATATTGAAGTGACACTACAAAAGCGGATGTGAATTTGAATGTCTCCAGTGTTCAGACTGCCACTGGAGAGTCCCCCGCCCCAAGTCTATTCATTCTGAAAACTGCAGAGCCACTGTATACGAGGGGCTTTTACTCGTGACTGACATGGCTAATCACGCTGGCCTCTGATTGGAGAAGAATGAGACAGAGACATCCATTAAGGGAATCCATGTGAGAAATGGTTTTAAACCCTGTTATTTGCTACCAAGGCGACAGATGGAAACACATGCATTGTTGTGTCTCGCTATGGACAAAAATAGTGCTTGTTCAAGGAGCATCTATGCCACACACGAGAAAGATGATGAATACTGTCTCTTTTTTGCAAATATCTTCTTTTAGGCATTCACTTTACAATTAAACCAGCAGTACCACCAGCAGTAATTTTATTCATTTGGAAAAACAAAGTAAATCTGATAACATTAAACACTAAATTGCCGTATTTATTTGATCAATGTCAAATGCCGTGATATTAACAAATAACTGTTTGTTAAAATGTGATTGGTTAATCATTATGACGCATGGTTTTCACCAAAAAGTGAAGTATATAAGTGCTATAAGTGCCATTATTTCCCTTATTAGTGCTATCACTCACTGAGCCCTGAAAACAATGTACGTAAAACTTATTAATGAGCTATGGGGGCTTCACGCAGCTTCAAGAGGTGGAATAAAGCAGTGCTGCATTTACTTAGAAAACAAAGAAACAAAAGAAAAATGAGACGGACAACACACCCATGTGAATCAAAAAGGCTTTGGGGGCTTTATCTGGCGGCACCATGTGGGAATGATAATGACCATCTTGGATCCAAAAGGACAACGATTCATCTTAACCCCAGCCTGCCTGGCAAAACTCATAATCCCCGTAACACCCAAGACCCACCACTAGACAGACAGCAGGAAAAAAATTGTACTTTGAAGGGGTGGGATAAGACGAAACAATACCCATCCCACCCACTTCTCTTTAAACTCAGCATGATTATTTAACATTGCCTGGCAGATCCTCCATCTGCTAGCTGGCATTAATTCCCTTCTTTAACCAAATCTTCACCTTTAAACCTCTGAGATTATGTCATTCGCTCCCCCCCCCCCCTTTTCTTCCCCCCCCCTTTTTCTTCCCCCTTTTTTTTTTTTCCCTAG
>VOQK01032624.1:20808-36969 GCA_015052645.1 Benitochromis conjunctus
GCCTTTGTTGTGCCAGATGTCCTGTCCATCTTAAGTGCTTGTAGCAAATACTGACTCCGTCCATCGAGTATTTATGTGTATACATTGCCAGGAAACACACGTGACTGAATACCATGTGAGTTACACACCCCCATGACACACACACTATTTACTAGTTAGTGGATACGGTAATTGAGACGACAAATACACAAGCTCTCATCTCATCGCTGTGTACGTTTGTGTGTTTCTTTACAAAGGACAAATAGTCAATACCAGCATTTTATTACGTGAAAGAGAGAATGCACCACAGAATGAGGGTTTTTTGGTGTTTGGATGAGTTTGATTCAGACTAACAACCTTCTGAGAAACAATCATTGTTCTTTGCTTTTCCCCATCCTCTTTGTTATGCCTCTTATTCAGAGCTCCGGGTCACAGGCAGGATTCAATTTAAATCACTAAAGCACTCAGGGACATTTGGTTTGCAAACAGGGGTTGCAGTGGCAGCACAAAACACAGACATAAAAATACAAATTAAAAATACAACCACTGTAACGACACACAGAAGTGATGCGAGCTGACAAGGAGGTAGGCTGGGTGTAATGAAAGAAAAGGTTTGCATATCTGTTGCATATCGTGAGTGCGAGCTCGGAACGCTTGCATTGTTCCTCTGGGCCTTTATTTAACAAATATAATTTATATATCCCGGTGTGACTTATTTCCTTTTTTTCCTTTTACTTTGTGCTAATGTAGACTGTTTTGGGTAGCTCTTTTATCTTCCTTTTGGTGATATTTTCTCTCAATGTCAACAAATTCTCATAACACATTCCAACACTGCAAAAAGTCAAAATCTTACCAAGTATATTTGTATTATTTCTAGTCAAAATCATCTCGTCACACTTAAAATAAGACACAATCAGCTACAGCGTAACGTTTCAGTTGAGATTTGATAGGATAGGATTTTTTGCACTTATTTCAAGCAACACAATCTTGTATTAAGTGAAAAAAATCTGCCAATGGAACAAGTGGAAGGAGGGAGCTTTAGGTTTGATCTTTTCACTCAGGAGCGTAGCTGTTCTTCTCTGTCTGCCCATGACAGTAGCTGCATGTTAGTTGCAAAGCCAACAAACCTAAAATTTCTTCCTATATGTCCAAATAGCAAGGCTTTCTAAATATATCAGTACTGTGATTCTGACCCTATTAACACACCGGAAAAACAAAGGCGGCCAGAATGAAAGCATGAAGCACCCTGATAACAGAAACCCATTGCAAGTAGTGTACTGAGCAGCAAATTGATTTGCCATATTTCATCTGCAAGTACAGAGTAATGCTGCTTCTGAAATTACTATGACAAAAGTAACTCAACAATTTGCACAAATGGAAAAGTCCCTGTAATATTACTGGTGGAACCACAGAAGCAATTTTGATTACCCAGAAAAACAGCACTTAGAATTTGTTCAAAGTAAGCAGTGTTCAAAATTACACATGCAGAGCAGATGCACATGCACCTCCTGCTTATTTCTGTGGGTATGTAACTGAAAAAAATCTTTATAGATTCTAGAAACTGTTGTAAAGATTTAGAGCAATGGCTAGATGTGAAGATTTGTTGATATGTGGTTTAAACAGGAGGCACAAGTAAACATCTGTTATTAACATGCAGTTGATCTGTGCAGTTAGCATTTCCCCATACTGCCTATGCCTGCTGGATTTGATGTGGAGCATTTCAAAAGAGTGATGTTTTTCATTTTTCTTTACTGTAATGTTCTCAGCACTGGCCTGTCAATCAAACTGCGCTGGCGTACTTGGTCCTTTTGATGGTGTCGCTTGAGTTTCGGTAGATGGCATTTGTTCTCAGACATGGTGGAGACCGCTGTGCACGCTAACTACACTGTGAGTCTTTGACTTTGTTCTGTCACAGACTCACTAGACTTACTTTTTTCAGTTTTACTACTTTTCTGTCATAATTTTACATCCGGAACCTAAACCTTGACCTTCTTTCTTTCACACATATTCCCACTCTGTTAGTGCCTTGTTCAGCGGTTGTCCCTAGCTAACACCCTGGCATACATCAATACACTTACATTTCCTTTTTTTTCCCATAATTTCCCTCTCTAACCTTTTTACCTCATAGCAATACACAGAATCCATCAGGAAGAGGTCAGAGGGTCACATGGCGCCCACACATCTCTCGCCTTCATCTCCAGGTAATCCTAAAGGGGTAAAAAAGGTGTCATTTTAGCACCGAAGTGAGCTGAGCCCATTATTAATAACATTAGATGAAGTTAATAGGCAGGCATAATTCTCCAGATTCAGATGACTTCATTGGAGAAATTGGCCTAGAAACATTTATTTTAATTCCAAATTACTGCGGAAGTTTCTCATTCTGCTGGCAGTTTAACAGGAAATAACATAAAATGGCTGTGCAGGTTACAATGAAGCACACAAAGAGGGGAAGTAATTGAAAAGTATTGTCCTTCAGGAAATATAAATGGGGTGAAAAAGACAAGAGAGAAGTATCAAGAAGGGAAGAGACAGAGGGAGTGATGAAGAAAAGAGAATAAAAGGACACATTTCAGAAATAATAAATGGGCTAAAGCCAAAAATAAGATAAACAGCAGGAAGAAAATGATGAATAAAAATGAGTCGGATGACAGGAAAAAGGGAGGGGGATGTAGATGCCGAACACACAAGGGAAAGTGTCATTTTCTATATGTGTGTGCGAGGGAAAATGATATTAAAACGGACATGCTGCTTAAAAGCACTTGAACTACCTTAAACATACATCTTTTAAAGTGACTTTCAGAGTGTCTGTTTTTTTTTTTTTTTTATCTGAATGCGGTTACAACAAAAACAGCCCTTGTTGCACAAACCTAAATAATTCACCGTCTTTAGTTCTTGCAAAGTGGAAGCAGCATGGTGGCCACAACTGAACTAGACAGTGAGGGCACGGTTCCAGCTGTGCCTTCTGCTTTAGAAACTCTCACTTGAAGCATCTTTGATGTTTCGTGATCTCTCTGTAAAAGCACAACAATAAAAGTAAACAGCTTAGTTAATTAATTTTTGATGTCGTGTTTTTGTGTCTCCGCAGCCTTTGCTCATAGACACTTAAGTTGGGTCGAGGTTAGGGAGCTGGGAGAAAGACGAGTGCTTTATTAAAATTTATGTCATGCATTCAACTTTCAAAAGGTCCCCAGAAGCCATTCATGGTTGCTGACTAGCAGCATCTTGTGCCCTTTGATTAACTTTTTGCGTGCTTGCAAAGTAAGCTGTTAAGCAGCTAAACTGCATTATAACTGTGATTTTTTGGAAATAATGCATTGTAACATTGAATATTTCTATAACTGGAAGCCCAGTTTCTACCAGCATGTCATCTCAGCAAATGATCATGCCTGTAAAATCATCTTTTTTTAGCTGAAGGTTACTGCTGACCACTGAGAGCCAGCTGATCTGTTTTTAGATTGTAAGCAGTGACCTCATCTTACCTTCTTTCAGCAACTGCAACTACAAATATTGTGTTAGTCCAAAAAAAAAGTTGTAAAATGAGGTATATGCAACTTCAAAGTAGCAACAATATGTAATTTGCAGCCTGTTTATTAGACTATGTACTCATATTTGTGGGAGAATGCCCCATTGACAAGACTTAGTGGACTGTATAGGAGTTATGGTAGTTAGTTCTTTAGGATTTCTGGTGACTCCCAAGGTCAGCTATAGGGAGTGGTTACTTGCTTAGTATGCTACAACATGTTAAGCATAAAATACATCTAATCGTATTCAAAGATGCTGTATTTGTGCAATTTTGTTTTGTTAATATTTGTAATGCAAAAAGGAGAAAATTGTCCCTTTTTCTGCTATTACATTGCATTTCATTATACAGTGCCCATCTTTGTTGAAAAGAGATATCCTGATAATTACAGGAATTGTAATCTTTATTTACGTAAAAATTCTGAATAGCTGCCTTTGAGCAAGTCTCTAAAACTTCTGTAATGGAGTTGCGCACCTGACAAATAGACGTTGCTTGCACCAAGAGAGGTCAACTTCAGGTGTACATGTCCAGCAGCTGAATGGTACTGGGAACAAAGACCCAGTGCTTAATAAATTATTGTAGGATAAATACGAGTTAAATAAGTAATAAGGTTTGTACTGAAAGTTTAATACTGCAGTAATGTGGGTATTGGTGGTGAAAAAGGATCATTGGTTCCTACTGGTGTTTGATCCATTAAGTCATAGCCAGTTCCCAGCAGAATACATTTACAACAGGCTGGAATGAGAAGATGAATTATTAAGCCCAAACAGAGACGAAAAAACCCTTCTGACTGCTGCTATAGTGCTCCGCTTGTACTGCTCAGAGGAAAACAGCTTATTTCAATATGTACGGAGGAATAACATATACAAAGAAAGAATAAGTGAATGATGAGTGAAATGGAAGATCAAAACTAGTTTTTTGATTAAGGTTATGTGAAAGTCTGGACTGGGACAAAAAGCTCTGGCATTCTTGGTCAAGTCGGCCCACTGTGATTGGTCAAAATAGCCCAAATGGTCCAATTAAATATGTGGACATAGTTGTGCAAGTCCTCAAAGCACTAGTAAAACTACATGAGTAGTAGTACACGAAAAAAATATAATTAAAACAACAAATTGAATATATGTACATATGTTTGATTATTGATACTGAAAGAGTTTTTCTTTTTGATCAGATTGGTACAGTCATTGCACTGCAGTGCAGCATGTGACAATTAAAAGCTAAACAGTAGCTAATGGTCAAAGAGGCCATTCATGTTACTTGAATTCCTGAATCTTTTACTTCCTAATTATGTCCCTCCATCTATTTTCATCCACGTTTATTAACCCTCCTCTTACACTCCTCCACAGCTATTGTGAGCAGCAGCAGCTGCCTGACTAGTGACCAGTACTTGTACTGGGGTTACCGGGGTTGGCAGTGCAGCTGCAGCAGCCTCGATAGCCAACATGTCAGTTTACTGAACACATTTTGATGGATGTGTTTTTAGTTTCTTTTTGTTTTCTGTCTTAGCCTTTCAGCTCGACCTTTTTGCTTTTGTTTGTCAGTCTTTATCAACCAAACCTTCCAAACTAAACTTGGTTCTATGATGCATGAGCGGGAAGGTAGGGTAGGGGTTACGTCAGCAATGAAAATAAACACATGGGCTACTTACCCTACAAACACTGACAAGACAAAAAAATGCCACTGGGCAAATGATCACCAGTCCAGCCCTGGTTGTGTGCACACCCTACAGAAAAGGTGGGTTTAAGATGTTCGTCCCCACAAATTTGCATTGTGAATGTTAAATACTCAGCTTGCTTTTCATCAGTTGCAATGGATCCATTGTATACCAGCCTTTCAAGCCTCTGCTGTCTTATATTTTATATGTTTGTCCCAATTTATTACGTCTCCAAGAAAAAAAAAAGTAAAGCAATGAAGCAGCTTGAACATATGGTTGAGCTGTGAAGGGTTTAAAATGTTGTAGAAGTACTTCAACAACCTCATTTTGGTTTCAGTTGATTGCTTTTCATTTCCCATCTGTATTTTTATTCCTCTTCTCTCTCTCCTTGGTGAATTGACCCTTTGTTTAGTGATACAGAGATGAAGCTCGGTTTGAACCGTAGTTTTATTTTAAAAAACGATGTTGTGTCCTAATCCCTTAAAACTCTGGTTGTGTTTGACAGTGATGTGACCTAACCCCGTCACTGGAGCACAACAGAAGTACTTTTTAATTTGGGTGATTGTTTCATCATGCATTTATGAAAAACAGCATGTTTGACTGTGTTACTCAGTGACTTGCCATGTCTTCAGTGCTTTGCATGGCAACATGCATGCAGCCTTCCTCCCTTGAATAACTCCCGTTGTTCATGTTTCTCTTCTTGTCTTGGTGAAATAAACAAGGTTGTTGGCATTAACTGTGACCACAAACCAAAGGCTTTATTTACTTTGTGAACAGTGAGCATTGTTAGAAGGTAGGAATCATAATGAGGAGAAAAGGTTAAAGAGAGCTCTGAAAGTTTCACACAAAAGAAGAAGAGCTAGATCAGAAGCAACATATGGAAACATAAGCAAACAATAGATTTGCATTAACGTAGAGGCTGTTAGCGAGCATGCACAGAAGAGCCAGTTGTTAGAAACTCTTTTGTGTTTCGTATTATCATTTTCTAATGCTCTGCAAAGGGTATTCATATTATTTATTGTGAAGGATGAATCATTTAATTTTTCTAATATGTCGCACAACATACAATTAACTGTTGCCTTAATCAGGTTCATGTTGTAATGCAAAGATCCTACTATAGAAGAGATAGAAACTCAATGACTCTGTTACGGATACGGAGTAAAGGGAATGAAAAAGAAAAAAACAAAAAGCCTAGAGAAGTACACACAACCAACAAACAGGACAAAACACAAACTGTGCTTAGAAAACCGCCTTTTCCAAAAGTTGTAAAAGCTTTATTCCACACAGCACTTTACTTTTCAGCAGTCGAAAAACTAAAAGCTGCTTCATCAAATTTTTTTGTCTTGCACTTTCAACAGTGAAAGACCCCTGGGTAATATATTGGAAGCATGCCAGACTTGATAAATGTTTTGAAACAGGGGTGAGGAAGCACATTAGGAGGCAGCAAGGTTAGTGGATGATGCAATCACCAGACCTCCAACCAAGAGACAAGAATGTGAGTCTCCTGTGGGGTCTTCACTTCGTTCTTTGAGTCTCTCTTTATGGGGTGCCGCTTCTCATTTTTCCTTTTGCTGATCAATAGTGTGCCCACACTTTTAGTAATTGGTCTGAAATTTATAACTGTCCAAAAAGCATTTTTACACTGAAAAAATGAACAGAAGCGTAGTTCACATTAACAATGCCGCCTTTTTTCAACAAATGATTTTTTTCTCTCGCATGTGTAGTTTTGTTCAACATCAAGCTGAAAAGTCTAAAAGGTCTGAGCAAAAAGCACCCACATAGACTGTATTTTGAAAAAGGTTTATCAAATATTTCTCCTGAAATTAATTTAAATGAATTTTAATTGTAATGTTTTTTCAGTTTCACTTAAAAACAACATCCATCCATCCATTCGCTTCCGTTTATCCTTTGCAGGGTCGCGGGGGGGCGCTGGAGCCTATCCCAGCTGTCTTGGGGCGAGAGGCAGGGTACACCTTGGACAGGTCGCCAGTCTGTCGCAGGGCTAACACACATAGACAGACAACCATTCGCACTCACAGTCACCCGCATTCACACCTATGGGCAATTTAGTGTTTTCCAATTAACCTATCCCCACAAACTGCATGTCTTTGGACTGTGGGAGGAAGCCGGAGTACCCGGGGAGAACCCACGCAAACACGGGGAGAACATGCAAACTCCACACAGAAAGACCCCGGCCTGATGGTGGAATTGAACTCAGGACCTTCTTGCTGTGAGGCAACAGTGCTAACCACCGTGCCACCGTGCTGCCAAAAAAAACCAAAAAAACAAAACAACAACAAAAAAAACAACAACATGATAATTAAATATTTTAAGCATTAGTATTACAGATTAGTAAGGTATTACTAAATACTCAATTAATCATTTATAATTACATTTATTACTTTTATATTAGTCTTACATTAATACACATTAGTATTTAATGTACAAACAGGGCTGTAAATGCTGTGTTTTTGTTTTTTCATATGTTTATGCATGTTATGCCAATCATTTATATACTTTGATGGATTAACATTTCTAAATAGAGTAGTTTATCAAGTGCAAATCGGTCAATCGTATTATCAATGAGCAAATTATTGAGATGCACATTTATACATATAATGATTAAAACAGGCACTAATTCTTGAGTATGTAATTGGTTTTGCTTGTTTGTTTGTCTATCAGCAGTTTAGTGAACAAAGTTTTCAAGACCAATAACAGCTCGAACTGATTTTAATTTTGGTAAAAAAATTGGATCAAGGTATCACCAAATGCGAAAAATCAGTAGAAACTTTATTCTACCCATATTTTGTTTTATGTGATCATCTTTAAACTTCAATACAATAGTCCCCATCAAAAATTAAGGACCATTTGAACAATGGCAACAAATCATATTTTTCATTGTTGGATCTTAACAAGATTCCAAGTAGAGCTTCAACAAGAAGAAATGGGAGTGAGACAAAACATTTTTTATCATGCGATTTATTGAAAACAACGCTTAAACAGAAACAGGCAGTTTTCCAGCTGATCAAAAGTTTAAGACTACACCTCCAACAAACCCCGTAAACTCCCCCCAAAACAGAAATCAAAGTTTAAAACATGAACTCAGTAATGAGTAGCTCCACCGTTATTGTTGATCACTTCAAAAATTGGTTGCAGCATGCTTGATGCAAATGTTTCCATGAGGTGAGTGGGAACATTTCTCCAAGTGGTGAAGACGGCCACACGAAGGGCATCTACTGTCTGGAACTGTTGTCCATTTTTATAAACTTCCCTTGCCATCCAACCCGAAAGGTTCTCAATTGGATTTAGATCAGAGGAACACGAAGGATGGTCCAAAAGAGTGATGTTTTTCTCCTGGAAGAAGTCCCTTGTCCTGCGGGCATTGTGTACTGTAGCGTTGTCCTATTAAAAAACCCAGTCATTACCACACAGACGAGGCCCTCAGTCATGAGGGATGCTCTCTGCAACATCTGGACATGTGGACATTTGACGCCCCTGCACCTCCCGAACGTTCTTGGACCTTTCAATGTCCCATGTTTGGTGCTGTCTTGCAAAGTCCAAATGGTCAGTTCTGTGGCGTTCAAGGAGACGAGGCCTTTGAAGACGTTTTTTGTTTTTGAAGCCCTTCAGTCTCAGATGCCGTCTGGAGCTGCAGTCAGCACCAGTAACGGCCTTAATTTGGGTCGAGGATCGTTCAGTGTCTTGACGGACATCCAATTGGATCCTCTGGCTCAGTGCTGGTGAAATTTTTGGGGGTCTTCTACTTGACTTTTTTGTTTCATAACTCTCAAGATCGTTTAAGAAATTTCAAATGACTGTCTCAGTGCGTCCCACCTCAGCAGCGATGGCGCACTGCGAGAGACCCTGCTCATGCAGTTCAACAACCTGACCACGTTCAAAGGGAAAGTTTTTTTTGCCTTTGCCCTCAGAACATCGTGACAGTGTGACTACCTGACAGAAAATGACAATGAATCCACATTTTTGCATATATTTGGCCTTTTAAAGGCATAAGGTCCTAAAGTTTTGATCAGCTGTACAACAGCCTGTTTCAGTTTAAGCATTGTTTTCAATAAATTGCATGCTCAAAATTTTTTTTTGTCTCACTCCCATTTCTTTCCGTTGCATGTTGAAGCTCTACTTGTTAAGATCCAACCATGAAAAATATGATTTTTTTTGGCATTTTTCAACTGGTCTTGAAAACTTTTGATTGGGACTACTGCACCTTGGGAACATGAGTACCTGCTTTGATCTTTAATGTTAGTGCCCGAGGTCAAAGCTGCTCTTGAAAAACAATTAAAAAAAAAACATATAATATATCATATCAAAGGGCACGGAGAGAGCTGCATAACATCTTTTTAATTTTTTCAATACAATGGCCTACGACATCACAATGATGCCATAAAGTTTTGCAAAATCGCACACTGCATAAAAAATATCTTAAACTATCAGGATTTCACAGCTTATAGAAGCCAAATATTTCAGACAGTTCTGCTCTAATCATAGGGGAAAATATAATAAAGCACACTATTTTAATATGTCATGCTCGAAGGTCATAGGTCAAAGGCCAGGGTCACATGAATTAGGAACAAGCCACTGGATCATCTCCAAACTTCAAAGCAATACATTAGTCATTAGGGGACATAAGCACTTTCTTTGTTTGAGCTATTTTTTCAATATATTATATAACTTCACAATGACACAAAAAGATTAATATACTACACCTGATTTCCACATTACCAATGCTGACATTAGCTACTCCCTACCTCATTGTTCCCCTTGCCCGTCCCTCCACTATGAGGAACAGAGCTTTTAGCTGCTCCGCTCCCAGCTCTGGAATTTACTTTCTCTTGATATTAGGAATACAGGCTCTCTTCCCTTTATCAAGTCAAAACTCAAAACCCATCTCTTCAAACTGGCTTACTGTCTTCATAATTACTCTTAGTCTCCCATAATTTCATTGTACATGTACAATGATGAGGACTATTCTATTCTCTTTAAACACTGACACCAATTATTGTTGTTGTTTTATCATTTTTACTGTTTGTCTTCTATGCTTTGTACAGTGACCTTGGCTTTTAGAGAGACACCCACAAACAAAATGTATTATTATTATTATCATCATTATCATAAATGATCTATAAAAACTGCTGATGCCATCAGGCTGATGTCAGCATGTTGCAGTAAAAACATGATAAAACATAAACATTTTAGTACATTAAAATGAAAACGTATTTAAAAGAGGCTCATTTGCGACTTTCAGTGATTCAAATTTCAAAGTCTTGAAATGTAATATAAACAATTCCTACTGTTGTGCTGAAGTGCTTAACACTGTATTGAGAAAAAAACCAAAAAAACAAGTTCCACGGGAATACAGACCTATCAGTCACGGATTCGTCCTTCAGCATTATAATGTGATCCAAAACCTTGAAAGACAAAGCTTCAAATAATGGAAGAGCAGCATAATTTCCAGACATAAATCCTATCAAAACCAAAGTGTCAAACCAAAGCAATACATTTGTGTGAACTTCGGCAACAGTTTTGGAATGAACTTTTGATCGTAGAAAGGATTCCACAGGGATGTGTTCAGCTGCTGAATGAGAAAAGCATTTTACTGTAGTGTATTTATGCATACGCAGAACATATTTCTGCATCACAGGAAAACAGCTTGCAGTGTAACAACGGCAAAGAGACAAATGCCTTGGTTTTGCTTCATAAAGATATTAACATATAAAAAAAGTATAGCTATTATTCAAACAAGTCAGTTTTATTTAATTGCACAGACAGTGCCAGCGGCGTCCTCTAATAAAGTGCTTCCCCTTTTTGCACTCCTGGTGTCTTTAAATACAAACAGGTTTCTTAAATACCACCGCACACTCAGACACACAAAGAAAATCTCAATCATAGGAACAGCTGTGGTTTTATATAGATTAAAGTAATTGGACATAAAGGAACTGAATATAAAATGTATGCAAAAACTACACAATCGACCCTAATTACATGCTGTGTGATTGGTTTTACAAGAGTAAAAGAATGTAACGCCAGTGAAGGAAGGAGCATAAGCAAACTTCTGAGAAGTCTAAAGCTCGTTGTGGCGAGTGTTTTATAGAGAAGCTCCTGAATCATCACATATAAAAACAGAAAGGCTTTTCCAGCTTAATGACTCAAAGGCCGAATCTGAAAAATAAAATCCTCCCAAGAACAGAATAATCCTTGACATTATTTACATTACTTAGGTTTTATTGCTCCTAGTGTAATTAATTCATGCCACTGTTGCTTATTGGCCCCGGCTGTAAAATGCCATCATCCACTGGAGCAAATCTCAACCCCCAGTTTTTCTCATTCTGAACTCATTGTGCATGGACTAGTTTGGAGCTTTTGTATTTTGTTTATGATTGAGCAACAGTAATGATAAACTGAAACTTGTCTAATTCTCTTCTCTGTATAACTTGCCACCACGATTACCCGGTTGCCTTGGAGATGTCACCTGAACACTCATCGAATGTCAGTCACTCAGTTTCACCATACTCCCTGACTTTCAGTCTCCTGCTCCTGTGTCTTCACATTCATTTACTACTTTCACAGTCATGTGATTTGGCGCTATATAAATAACGCAAAATCACGCGCTATATAAATAACATTGAATTGAATTACTTCCAGTGTTCTTTGCTATCTTTCACCTTTGCTGTGTTTGCCCTCTCCTCTTTTCCATGCTGATTTGCTCTTTGCATTTTAAGCCATCGCTCTATTTTATTTTTGGTCGTTTTCAGCACCCACTTTTATTCTTCTTGCTCCTTTTTTCCTCCCCTGACTCATGTCCTCTTATCTCTTATCTGTGTGTGTGCAGCCACTCAATGTATTTACCTGAATATAAACAGGATTTATAAATGTTTTTACAAGCAAGTGTGCATACATAAGCAGTTTGCAGTATATGTGGGTTGCCACACATAGAGGAAAAGCGCCATGACTTTGCATCCAGTTGCCTCATTATGGTATTTAGTCAGGCTTATGTTTAAGCATAAGGCTGCGGGATGGTATGGATCTAATCCTGTTTAAACACATCCTGTGCTTGTGTGTTAATTGTGGCTTAGTTGTGTGTCGGAAAGCAACTTGTGTTTGAGTCAAAAACTGAAACAACGATAGAGACAGAGAAAGATCAAGGATTTAAAAATAACAGGGTTAGAGGCCACCGAATCGGTGCGCATATCTCAAGCACTTTGTGAACCTATTTTTGAGAAGCAAACTATAAATAAGTGTAATATTATATTATTTATTATCTTGTTTTTCCAAATTGATTTAGTTCCAATATATGAACTCTTTATGTGGTGAAATATGGTGCACTTGCACTATCTTGTGATCCAATACGAGCCTGTGCATGGTTCACACCCAGATTGTTAAAGGCAGTGTGAGTGCAACCCACCAGTGGAATGGGAAAGTGTAATAAGGCAAGACAACCGTGCCTCGTTTGAGTTAACCCTTGGCCTCTGTCACAGTATTGTAGGGTTTTCAAAATAGATAGCGACTATCTGGACCAGACGTCCCATTTTGCTCACTGGTCATTGTCTATGAATACAGATAAATAAAAAAAAATAAAATAAAAATAACTTCACTGAAGAGATGATTTAAATGTCTATAAACAATAGTAACAGGCTCAGCTGTACAAAAGATTTGTGCAGGAAGGTTCATACCTCATATATTTCAAGTTATATATTAATACTATGTTGTAAATAATTGTCTGCATTTGGGTTCTTTTATATTTTATATATCTAATGTAGTTATTTGGCGAGATTAAAAAATAATTTGGTGGCACTTGTTTATCAGAATCAGAATACTTTATTAATTCCTAAGGATGCAAGATAACTCTTTGCCTCCTTTAAATGATACCAAATGATTAATGCTGCAGCTTCTAAATTCTCTTACTACAATAGCAAAAAATAAAAAAAAGGCCAAAAAAAACAAACACTTCAAGCGAGATTTTGCTGTTGAAATAAAGAAAAACTATCCTGACCAGCAAACTAACCTTTAAATTTCATACACGATCATGTGTCAGCAGGACGTTGGTGTTACAAATGAAACAGCTGCCGTTTCACCTGGATGATGGATTAGTATCTAAATAAGAAAGAACAGATTTGTGGTTTTGATTATTTAATATTTGTGCTGTTTCTGTTGCAATGCTATATGGAATGGCCTTCAAACTCGCTAAAGCTTCCTCTCATCTAATCTTACTCACATAAAAAAAAAACGAAAAGAAAAGAATGAAGGCTGGCGATTTGGGAGAAAAAAGAGAAAGTGGAACTGAGGTCAAATGGGCCTCACACCTTGTTTCTTACTTGACTGAACATTCAGCATCCTTCACCCCAGGGCTCTGCCTGCCATGTCCATCTCTCTGCAGTGTGTGTGTGTGTGTGTGTGTGTGTGTGTGTGTGTGTGTGCGTGTGTGTGCGTGTGTGTGTGTGTGTAATGACGAAAAGAAGCTGAACACAAAAAAAATACTGAAAGGAAAAAGGACAGAGGAGCATAAGATTAGGACAAATAAAGCCGAAGTTGAAGGACAAATTTTAGATGATGCTCGACAGAGTTTGCGATTGCTCAAATAACACTTGCACATATAACAGTGTCAAGATGAGGTGAGTAGATACACTTGGTTGGGAGTCGTGAGGTTGAATATTTTAAGAAATTTAAAAAAAGATATTGCTAAGGAAGATGCAATGCAAACTTGAGTTGTACTCTCTGGCTACACTGAACGTAGATTTTCACCATCTTTATGTGCAGCACACTGTGACTGTGAGTCACAGGCAAACAGAAGACAGTGAGCTTTAGTATGTGGACCCAGCTTTGCACTGTGAAGTTTCTCCACTGAGTTTATGTAGCAAAGTTAAATTACCGTGTACAGACTGCAGTAAACTATGTGAGAAGTAAAGTTACTAAGCAACTGCCAGTTGGTACAGACAACAAATGCTGGAGTCATTTCCCATAATCTGATAGTATCATTTAGTCAAAGCAAACACTATGTGATTCATATGTGTTTAAAAAGGGGCTGTGCACACCTCATGTAAAAAAATAACGACTGGCCTATTTTTCCTCTTGAGAAGAACATTCCTGAAGTGCGTATGCACCACTTACGCTCTGGTATAGCCTCTTCCATTGATTATCAATGTTGCAGCATCTGCAGACGCTACATGCACAGGGTTACTTTAAAGATTAAACTCATATGCAATCCACCCCCACATCCCCAGTCCCAGTATCTACTACCTTACCACCTCGCGCTGCATAATATCATTGTACTTCCTGCATTAGTAGGGAGTGTGGGCATTTGTTAATGTAAAACCTGTCCTGTAGGATCATCCGGTATGAAGAGTTGTCCTTGGGAGAAATGAGTAAACACAGGAGTGGTTGTGAATTTAATGTGTTGAAATTTTCCTTCAAGGTGCCCCGTAGCATTTTCTTGTTTACATTCAGTTTTACTCACCGGAAGGCTTTGTATTCGTTTTGTAGGGTTTATTTTGTTGAAGCCTAGCAAAATAGTTCTGCCAGTTATTTGCAAAGTTGCATTGGCTTTTTTGTGTATTGCTTACCAATATGAATTATTTTCTAAAGTGTAATATGAATATGCTTTATGCAAAATCTACATCTGCAAAGTGGCAAGCTGCTTGAGGAAAAGTGGAGATAAAATCCCACTCAGAAAGTGTTAAAGTTATTTAAAGTGGCACAAAACATAATGTTAACAATTATGTTTAAGCACATGCTAACAGACACTGGATTGAGCAGCTTCACCTAGAGTCACTGCTTTTGAGACACAGACATACAAAAGTGTGAGCCAACAAAAGAGACCCAAGGATCACGTAAGGCATTTGTCTTCAACTTTCTCATCACTCGATTTAAACCTGAAACACGGAGGCCACAAGACAGAATCTGAAGACTTTCTGGTATTTTAAACTGACAGATAACCGGGCTTGACAGATTTTTTTTTTTATCAAGAATTAATCAGTCAGTCACACATGGTACAATTGTAGCCTGTGGTAATATAGATAAAAATGCAACAACACTGAGATGTCCATTTTAATGATTTTGAAATGCCTGCATGGCAAATACAAGTATTGCACAGAAATGTTAAAAAGTGCCCATCAATTACACACACGTACACACGCACACACACACACACACACACACACAGTCAAGACTGTGATTTTATCCTCGGGCTGTGGTTCCCATTAACATCCTGTATCTGCTGCAGTGTTAACCGCCTGCGGTGCCAATCAACTGGAATGCCAGTTTTCAGCCAGTGACAGGAGCCGCAGTTGTTGTATCTTACTATCGTAGTGTTTTTCTTTTTCCTGTTTCCTGCAGGCAGAAAGATGGAGAGAAGCATACAGACAATCACAGGATTGTAGAGGGAAAGATAAAGAGAGGACATGGGCAGAAAGAAGTGGTGACACAGTTAAAAAAACAAAACAAAAAAACACGTTCATGGTGGATTGTTGATTTCATTTAAAGTAAGTTATTCTGTACCAGTGGAGAGGAAGTGCAAGGAATAGTTTCCCGCAACACAGGAAACTGTTCCTCTGGTGCTGCAGGAAACTAAACTAAACTAAATTTTATTTTCCTCCATTTGGTAGAAACAAAAGTTCAGAAATCAACCAACTAAG
This sequence comes from Benitochromis conjunctus, assembly GCA_015052645.1. Taxonomy (NCBI): domain Eukaryota; kingdom Metazoa; phylum Chordata; class Actinopteri; order Cichliformes; family Cichlidae; genus Benitochromis; species Benitochromis conjunctus. Next base: position 36,605 of record VOQK01032624.1, read on the forward strand.
GAGTTATTTCTACCTAGTACCAAAGTTGGGGAAACACTAACCTACATTTTTACATTGTTACCCATCTTCCCATCTTAATGAACAATGGGGCTGTTAATTAACAGAAAAAGAAATTTCAATTGGAAATAAAACATATCTAAAGTTGCTTAATAACTCAGTGAATTCAGTGTGATTGAGTGTTTTCTTTTCATTATCTGTGAAATCTCGTTTATCGCTTATTATGACACTGAGACTTTCCAGGAAAAAACAAAAGGGCATTAAATGAGCACTGAGTTCCCATCAGCCCCCCTGTCAGCTGAGCTTGCCTCTTATTTGTTTGTTTGGTTCTAATTGGTGCAACATCCCAACATCCAGCCTCAGCTTTG
>VOQK01032625.1:0-16263 GCA_015052645.1 Benitochromis conjunctus
CGAACTCTGAGGGCGAGCGCTGTAAAAGGTTTAATGTTCTGCCTTATATATCTCATGGGTCTCGTACACTTAAGGGCATATTTTTCTTTTTGTCATTAGATATCAGCGACATTTGCACTGCGGTAAACTCGAGGTCCTTGTGATGGGGGGGCCAGAAATGATCTGATACTTAATGTTGGCTTTCAGTGCAGCCTTTCGGTAAATGAGTGAACCATGTTCTATAGGTGCATCACACAGACACAGTTACATGCTAATTAGCCCTGATAGATTAAAAAAGGTACACAAATTTCACTCACTAAAAGTGTATCACAGACACTATATGCTGATGATATGATTCTGTTTATTAACAAAGTACACAAATCAGTTCTAAAAAGATTGCTCCTGTTCAGGGACTTCAATTAGTTGAGGTGAAACATAGCAGACAGGTAGCAGTTGTAGCCGCATGTGTTGCTATACACCTGTCAGTCAAAGTGACCACACCCCTTTCAAACTTTAAGCCTTAATACAATTTAAACAGGTAAATAAAAAAATAATTGTCCAGTTATTATGAAGGAGGAATGTGGCTATCGAACCCAATATTTGTAGCAGGCTGTAAACATGCTTATTTCTGCTGTGAACACGTGGACATCTTCAAACGTGAGACTGACTCACTTTTGGAGGCGGCCTCGTGTGGACATTAGTGGAACTGCAGGTTTTAAACTTTATTTTTATGCCTTGGAGTTTGATTCTTCTCTGAAACAAGCTCTTTATCTTCTTTCTGTGTGAGCTTTCCCTCCCTGAAAGCCCACTTTCTTCTTCTCACATACTTTTTTGTAGTATCTGAAACTCGGGCCATGCTTAATATAAATATCATATACTGTAGTATTATGTTCATGGCAAGAAGAACAATAATATGTCTTTTTGTATTGATCAAGGAAACTGAATTCAAGAAAACTCTAAAGTAAGCCTTTTGTATTGTGGTTTAATGGGTTGTATTCAGTTTAGGATTAACGTTGTGGGGCAAAGCTGATCATTTCTGCAGTGACAAACAGGGTCCAAGATGAATTTGTGTAGCAGCATCATTTCACGCCAAACACAACAGAAGAAAATTCTCAAGTATGAATAAAGTGGCTGGTATAAAGGAAAAAAGAATAAAATATGGCAATATGGATTAATGACCATAAATAAAAACCATAAAATAATAAACACAAATATATACATTTGAAAAATCTGCTAAACGTAAACCTGTGTGTGTTTCTTTCTGTGTATTTTTGGCACCACACATCTATGGCCTCTGCCCGCTGCTGTATCCTGATTGGCTGATCCAATCCTAAATTCATCCTCAGTTTATCACCATTATTGATGTTTTTGTGATAATTATCGGGACCTTTTATCACACACTCACACACAGTAGCTCATTGAACAGATGTGGCGGCAGCAGCAGATGTGTAATGTTCATCCCTCCATCAGCGAGGCATCAAGCAGCTGACAGGACAAGTGGCTGTCTGAGTGACGGATCGACGCCGCATCTGCCTTCATCTCTGCTCATTTCCATCCCTTTATTTTTCTTTATTTCCTCACATCCACCCTCAATGCTTCCTTCTTAGTTTTCAGTCTCCCCTCCTTGTTCTTGTCCTCATTTCCATCGTCTCCTCTAATCTTGTCCCTCGTTGTTTTGTCTCATCTGTTTCATTCCTCCTTCACTCTGTTTTCCTTATGCTTTAACCCTCCTCCTCCTTTCTTTCCCCTCTGCAGGCGTTTTATTATCACTTCCTCTGACCGCCACTCGTTATCAGACGCTTCCCGACTGCCTCATCTCGCCCCCACATTAGTCAGCCAGAGAGGCTTAAGTGAAATATTATAAATAATCCAGTGTATTGAAATCTTTTATCAGCTGTGTCACTTTCATTATTCAATAAGCGATTAGTAACAGTCTTCCCAATTTAGCCATTAAGCACTGAGCGTGCTCGGCCGGCCGCCGGCTCACCGCCTGTCACGCCAGGCGGGCGGGTGAAGTATCTTCATGTCAGAGCGAGGCCTGGCGTAATTCATGAGGGGGAACCGCCCTCTGCGACCGAGCTCCCCCAGGTAGGACCACACCAACACAGTCAGAGATTCTCATCGTTAGCTTGCTGCACCAGTGGAAGTTCCTGGTGGTGATGGTGATGCTTCTACCCACCAGTAGTTTTTGTTTCAGGTGGGGCTTTTTGTGACCTCTGGCCAGACTAATGGCCGTTTTAATGACTCACTGACCTGTAGCACCCCCGTCAGGCTAAAGCCCAGGACTCGCCTTCAGACAGGTTGTTGCTGTTCGGTCTTATATTGTTCCTGTTTTCACCTGGAGTTGGACTTTGGTTCATTTACTACCGTTCTGACGCGTTTCAGTCTTCTGATTTGATCAAGTCTTGGTTTTATTGGTGTATTGACTGCGACTTACCAGATTCATGCAGATGTTTTGACTTTTTTAAAGGTATTCTGGCGTGTCGTCTTTGGCATAGTTTTGGTTCATCCATTCATTCTGACCTCTGTCACGCTTACATTTGGACTTGATGGCTTGTCGAGCCAATGAGGGTTTTGATTTTTGTGAATCTTGATTTTGAATGTGTAGTTTAGTGTGTAACATTTGGTCTACCTTAGTTTAATTAATGCATTCATAGTTTATTGGGTTGGGATTCATGATAATTGTTTCAGTTTTAACTTGGTCTTGGTTTTGTTGGTTTCATAGGTGTATCGACAACAACTTGTCAAGATCACGTGAATGTTTCGACTCTAACATTTTGGATTTTTGGATCAAACTTTGACTTCGTTTGTGTAGTTCTTGTTCGTTAGCGGTACTTTGGTTTGATTTCATAAAGTTCACAATGCTGTTTTGATTCCAGCTTGATTGTGGAGTGTGTTATCTGGCTTCACGGATAGATAAAGTTGGGTGTCATCTGGATAGCAGTGAAAATGTTTGCTATACCTTCTAATGATATTGTCTAAAATAAGCATGTATAATGTAAATAAAGTGCACTATTTCAAAGACGACCACAAGTAAAAATGAATTCAGGAGCTACGTTTGAGCTACAGTTTTCAGAATTTAAAAGTTAAATCTAAAATGAGTCACAACATACGTATAAACTTGGCATACCAACGTAAATACATATAGAATTAACAAAACCGAGAATGGTTCAAACTGAAGGCTGGAAGAAGTTGTAATTTGCAATTAACCCCAATCAAACACATAAACTAATCAAACTAAAACAAACACGTGTCAAAAATACCCATAAAACCAAAACGTGTCGAAGTGAGAACACTGTCATGGGCTTCATAAGCCAACAAAAGTCCAAATGTTCTTAATTCTTTATAGAAAACCCACCAGGGGAAACAACATTGATCTACACAGATCTATGATTCACTTTGAAGAAATCCTCATAATGAGAGGATGAGTGGATCTCCAGCCCGTACACACCTGTCTCAGGTAAATTCATCACAGCCTCGACATCGGGCTGCCATTTGAGCTTTGAAAGTTGACTCTTTCGTTGAGCTTCAGAAGTTTGAAGCTAAATCTGCAGCCACATTCCTGCAGTTTATGTTGAGAAACGCTGGCTTTGATTGTTCACACGGAAAACTCCTCACAGCTGACGTTTAAGGTGTGTGCGCCTCTCAGATCACATTCGTGTGCGATGGTGTCTCGGCTGAAGAGCTTCACCTCATTGTTGTCAGGTGGTCGGTGCACCTGCAGCACGCCGCTCTCTGACTGCTTCATTGTAAATTCCTTTAAAGTCGCAGCTTAATCAGGAAGGTGGGCTCCGCCCGCCGTCACAGGTCAAACAGGGTCAGAGAGGGTCAAACAGGAGGGAAACAAAGAGGGTCTCTGTGGAGGAGAGACCAGGTGGTCCCGCAGTTACCTGTCAGTCACTTTGTTTCAGTCTCGCTCCGTTTACAGTTTACAAACATGTTTAAGCTTTTTCAGACGAGTTACTGAGAAACATTTATAAGCTGTAATCTTTTTTAAATATTCAGAAAGGAAAAAAGTAAGAGAGGACAAAAGTGCTGCACACGCTTTTCTTTCACAGTTTCTAATAAAACAATCTGAATTTTCTTAAAGAAAGTTACAAGTTTAAAGATGTTTTAAAGGACATGCCCAAAATACAAACACTGTCGTCACTGTTGCATCCGCTGATGTTTTATCCTTTTCTCCCGTATGAAACATGAAGAGTACCACACTGTTCAAATAAACTTCAAAGAGTTCAAAGATCAAATTACACATCAAGTAAAAACCTAACTAAGAAAGCAAACAGTCCTTCAAGGCTGAAGGACTTACACCATCCGTTTCATTTGGTCTAAAAGCTCAAAGAAATGCTCCAAATTCAGCTTTTTGTGGTTTCTACTTTGCTGCAGTTTTGTCCATGAAACAAAAGAAATATCACTTCAGATTTTCCTGAAACTCACAACTCGACTAACATCGAGTTGTATTTGATTCACCGCACCCCACTAAAGAAAGAAGGACCAAACATCAGAAAGTGAGAAAACGAAGAAAACGAAAGCAACCAGTTTTGACAGACTTCCACTAACGGACGATTTCTGAGCTCTTGAGAAACTTGCTGCTGGTTCCTCCTCAGATCCCTGATCCCTGAGGAGATGCTCCAGTAGGCTGCACAACATGTTACCTGTTTAATCATGAGTCGACTTAGGAGGCCAACAATATCTGAGTCAGGCTAACAGGAAAAACAGTTCCCGTCTCCGTGATTTTAAAAACGGCTCATACTAAAGTAACAGGCTGGACATTCATGTGGTCCTACCTGTTCACATGAGTGCTGGCACATGGATCATTTCTATGAACTGTCCCATGAAGTCCCATCATGTTGTGGTGTCTTATATCATGAAGCTGTTCCTCAGCTTCAGCCTCTCTGCTCGCACTCTCGGGACTCCAACCTGTGACCTTTTTAACACGACCCTGATTCATTCCCTCCGTCACTCGCCTCGCCTCCCGTGGCAGATCGAGGAAAACAAAGCGGACTAACATTTAAAGTGTCAGCCGCGGCTGTATTTCATCCTCTGCAAATGTTGCTTTGGTGGCAAATGCTCGCGGTAGCCCCAAGGCAGAATGAATATTACAGAGTTTGCAGAGGTCAAAGGTCACAGGGCTCAAACCTGTGGAAGAACCGCAGCTACAAAGGGCCTACACACTCATGTTAAAGTTCAGTGTTTTTATCGTCCCATCATTTGTTGGCTCTTAGGTTTGATTTAATGCTTAAAAAAGTCACATTATCACCGTTTCATACCACATTTACTTTGGAGAATAATTCTGCTAAAGGTTTAATTAATCATATTTATGGAATAAGAGAAAAACTGTCTATTGTAATTTCAAAGTTCAAGTTGATTTTCCTTTAATTCTGTCCAAACAGCAGCTCACAACTCAAATACACTTTAAAAGGAAATAAAAGTTCAAATGTGAAGTGAACTTGACACGTTTCATGCTGATTTTCAGTTTAAAAAGCCCTCCAATAAGTTTTCTTTTAATGTGAAAATCTGCAGGAAGTGTTGAGTTGTAGCTAAACAGCATTTGTTTTTTTGAGGCTCTTGTTTCATTTTCGGTGGGTTTCATGAATATTTTTAGTTTAGTTCATTTTTTTATTAGATAAATGTGAGCAGAAACTTGCTGGTGACATCTTTGGTACTCTGTTGATCTTTCACGGACTTCCATCCCATCATTGTGCTTATTGACTCCTCCCACTTCAGCACCAAGCCACGCCCCCTCCACAGCTTCCTCTGCACTGCTGGTTTTGACACCTGTCTCTCTCTCTCTCTCCCTCTTCCCCTTTACTGTCTCTGTCTTATATTTGTTGTCTTATTCCTAAAATCTGGCCTCACCTCTCCTCTCCTGCACGTTTCATTCCTCGTTCGTTCCCTCTTCTTTGTTTCTCCTCGGTTCCTGTTATCTCCTCTTCGTTCCTCCATCATACCCACTTGATCCGCTTTTGTTACTCCTTCACGTTCCTTGATCATTCTTCCTTTGGGTCCTTGTTTGACCTTCCTTCATACCCACGTTATTCCTGTTTCCTTTCTCGCTGCCGTCTCTTCTCTCTCTTCCTGCCGTCGGGGGATGCAGCCAAACGTAAAGCTTGGAAACTAAATCGCGTCTCTAGCCTTCGCAGCATTTACACCAACAGTCTGCAGAACTCAGAAGGTAAAAAACCTGCTGTGGTGGGACGGACAGACCCCAAACTGACCTCCACCCTGACCACCTCCACCTCCCACCGCTGCAGGGTTGGAGTCCCCTGTGCTGGAGATTTGTGCTTTTTATTCCAGGAATGAATGAGTTGGTGATTTGCAGAAAAAGGCGATGAAACTGGGTTTGAGTCTCTGACATGTTGAAGCAAGCAGCACTGAGACACTTTTATAACATAAATTAGTTAGAACTCATTCATATGAAGTTATACACCTTTTATACCAAAATGAGTGTCTGTACAGAGTTTGAAGCTCACCATGGAGCATAACTTGAAAGTGAGCTGCTAGCCGAGCTGTAAACTGTACGTGGATTGGTTGCTTCTCTTTACCTGAGGTTAGTGGTCCGGTCAGAGACGTAGCCAATAAATACATCTGACTGTTTATTGGGAAAGGTCCTCTAGCTTTATTACAAAAATGATAACTAAAGTAAAAACTTTACAGAACAAAAAACAACATATGTGCTTCATAAGAAGAGTTATTTTCAGAAAAGGAGCCTAGAAGTTATTTGAAGGGTTAAAACCAGACACTTCTCTGTTTCAGAGGCAACTCTAACTCTGTAAGTACCTTCATTTGCTAAAGTTTCCCTTCAAAACTGATAAAAAAATATGATATAGTTACTAAATGTGTTGCTGTGGAGGTATAATTTATGGATTTATGACTCACATAGTCAGTTTTGAGGTATTTTTGCAGTCAGTGTGGGAGGTTAACCTTCCCGTCCACTTCATATCCATGTACCACGTGTTGTAATTGGCATTTTAAGTCTTCTTCAACACCTCCAGCTGTAAGGTAGGATTGTCCATGGGGGAAAGCATGTTTCTCTAACTTCACAGAGATATTTTCATGCTGCAGTTTGGACGTGTCTTTTTGCTGCAGATCACCCAGTCCGTTCTTTCTCGGTGTGTCCATCTGTGTTTGGTCTTTCCTTTTCCCTGTGTTTCTTTGCCCCGCCCGCCTCACCTGTGAGGACACAGCCAACCAGACACCTCCACCCTGGAAGCATGGGCTGTACAGGTGATGGTACGCCACCACGTGACGTGCGTTTTGTGTCATGGTGTTCCCGAGCATCTCCTGGTGTGATTTCCCCCTTCGTGAAGTATCTGCTGTGGTTCGGTTCCTCGCCGTCTTCTGCTCAAGAACAAAAAAATAAAAACACAGAGCCACATATTTCTTTCTCTGAGCGACTTCTGAACAATCGGCTGCAATATTTTCCAGGTTATTAATGTTGTAAAAGGCTGCGAATAATATGGGGAGTAATGACCTGTGTCGCAAAGCAATACTGTGTGCGGTGACATTTAAGGCTTTTAATTTGTGTTTCCCGAGGCCCCCTTTTGTCTCCCTCACGCCTCCCCTCTCATTGCACCTCCCGTCCTCCGCTCTCAAACACACATACACCTCCCGCTGGGCCGCCTCGACACCTCGCACCCCGGATGGATGATAGGCTTGTATGCATGTCCTGCCCCCCCCTCGCCAATCCCCACCCCCGCCCCCTCTTCCTGCCGCCATCCCTCCCTGCGCCTTGTAAATGCTGTATATTTAGTTTGTTCTCTTTCTGCCGTTAAAGGTTGCCGGTGTCAGAGTTCACAAATTGCCTCGGCACCACCTCTCTCTGCGCGAATGTCACCCACAGTAGCCGAGAGCGGTGGCAGTAATTACCAACACAGCGCGGCGTGGTCGGCGTCTGCGTGTTTGTGTGTGTTTGTGCTCTCGTGCATACGTTTAGACGCGCACAGCAGCGAATGGGGGAAAACACAAAAACAGCGGCCGAACAGGAAAGAAAAGAAATCGGGGGGAAGATTTCCTCAGACGATCAGAATCTGTTTTTATAGCTTAAAGTCACATTTTCTTCCATTTCCAATCTGAATGAGCAAATTAAACTGCCAAGACACAGGCACGGTTTTCTTTGAAGTCTTTGAACAGTAAGCTTGTTGTTCTCCTCTTTTAAAGTTTGGGGTTTACAGTAACTTTCTAAATGGTCCTTAGAGCCGTGACAATAATGACCCACTGCGATGTGCTTGGACGCTCCAGGATGAGCTTGGAGGTTGATCTTCATCACGTACAGCGCTGTTGCTCGTGAACGTGCGATGAAAGCGCTTTAGTTATTGTCAGTGGACTGAACAGCTTCAGTGAACTAAAGCTGAGGAAAATCAATTCTTCAAAATGGTTTCCACACGCGGCGTTACTCAGCAGCACGTGTGTGAATCTGGCATTTTCCTGCTTTTAGCTCCGTCTTTGGTCTCCTCCACCTCCTCAGGGAACTATCTGGCCTTTCAGCTGCTGTTCCCCGACAGCTTTGGACACATTTTGTCCTTGATTTGTTTTTACACGCTTCATTTTTTTTTTTCTGAATCAACTTCACGTGTCTCTTTTTACACTTTTTAGTCATACTGTTTGGATTGTATTTTTTTTGTAACTCTTTTGGACATTATGTTATTTTTCTAACACTTAAGTAATATTACATCTCTATTAACATTTACTAACACTAACAGCAATTTCGTCTTAAATTTTAGTTGCTGTTTGAGAGATTTTGATCATCTTTTTCCAACATTTTAATAATATTTGCACAGCATGTTTTAGAAACTTGATCATTTTGGATGTATGTTTGGTTTTTTAGACAATTTCTTGTTTTATTTATTTTGGCATTTTATTCCTAATTTACTAAAATATTTCTTGGGCAGTTAATTTTTTTATATAAAAATAATATTGTTATTTTATTGATGATTTCTTACATTTTTTCATCCTTAAAAAGATTAATTTGATCCTGTTATATTTTCTTCTTTTTTAGCAGATAATGTGAACATTGAACACTTTTATTATCCTCTGCCCCTCGGCTCGTTTGCAGATTGAAGCTGCAGGTTTTCAGCATTAATTAAGCTTCATTAATGTTAAAGGTGATTAATTTTAGTCCTTGCACTTACATTTTACGTCTAGCTCCTCACCCTGGATATAAAGCATCCTCGTACTGGAATAAAGCAGCTAAAAGCTCCACTTTTCATATTTTACTTTTTGAATATAGTTTTCGTTGAAGGAAGTTTCTATCATAATATAATCCGGTGGATGTATTTTGGTCTCCACCTCCTCCTGAGCTCTGACATCCTGTTTCTTTTAGCTGTTGGCTGCTCAGAGAACTGAAACTATGAGCTAAAACGGGCTAAAAAGCTCCACAGAGTCATTTTTCGACATTGCATGCTATACAGATTAGTGTTGCTGCTGAGGTCCAGGCGGGGGTTTCATAGCGGGTGGTGGGAGTGGTTCTTTTCCCCCCTGATTTTATTCATTAGCGGGCGTAGCGTGCTGGGTCAGCGTGCAGCATTTAAATCCAGAAACAGCGTTTAATTTACGCTGCAGAGAGGCAGAGCCTTTCTGGATTGTTGGTTTCCATAATTGTCAAGCAGCCTCCCCCCCTCCCCATCCCCCTGAAAACAGAGAATCATGGGAATTTAATTATGATGGGATTCTGGCTTTTGACCCTGCAGGGCTGAGGCGGTGCTTGATGGGTGAGCCGTCATTTAGAACGAAGAGGCGCCCGGTGTTCACCCAGGAGCTCCGAGCACACTCCCTCCCTGCATTATGTACAGTTTGTCCTTCATCAGGCACATTTTCATACGCAGAGCTTCGACTTCCTCTGCTCTGAACATCGTTTGATGGTGGTAGCCCCCGCTCTGAAGTCACACAGTGTCCCCGTGAGTCATGAAGTCTGACCAAGGGCGGAAACAGGTGCTTCTAAAGTAAAGCTGATGCTTTTTATGCAATAAAGTCAATAATCAAAGATCAATAAGCTCCAGGTCATGCACCGGGATCAAGCACTGGGGCCTTTAATTCACTTTAACTGAAATTATTTATGATCATTTTTCTATTTTTTCCCGTTTTTTTTGGGGACACTTAATTCTTTTGGGAATTTTATTTGATAATATTTCTTAGACATCAAAATAATTTTTTTTCTATACATTTTATTTATATTTGTGTTTCTTTTAAAGAACAGTTAAAAGGTTATTTTATTTTAACACCTCTAAATTTCAAATTTTTTCAGATTCTTTTCTAAAACAATTTTTAATTTATTATATTTTTTAGAAACATAATTTTTACTTGTATTTTTTATCCTTTTTTTAATAATTTTACAAATTTTATTTATTAATGTCTTTTAGTTTATTGATACAAAATAACTGGATTTTTTGTTTTTTGCTTTTTTCAGATTGTTTTCAGACATTTTTTTTGAACATTTTATTATTCTCGTCTCATTTTCAGTTTGGAGCTGCAGGTTTTAATTAGGCTTCATTAATGTTAATGTTGATTAATTCACACGCTTCCTCTAAAACCTTATTTCTGGATCCCAAAAACATCACCTGGAAAAAAGCAGCTTGAAGTTCCACGTTGCCAGATTTGCCATCCTCAGCTTGTTTCCACTGTGAGAAAGCCTGTTGTTAAATATTTTCCGTCACAGTTTGTCCCTCGTTTCTCTGCTTTCATGAGAAAAGTTCAGGCTCATCATTGTTTCTCTGAACCTCAGCGGCTGGTTTGCAGCACAGCTCGGGTTTAACCTTGAGCCGTTAGCCGGGCCTTGTAAACAGTAGTTTTAATTAACGTCAGCTCATCGGGCTCGGCCCGTCAGCCGCCTGCAGCAGCGCACAGATGAAAACGATCCTCGGTTATCTCTAGTAGAGAAACTTTGGAGAGCAAAGGTGTTTTCAATCTCTTCATCTGGAAGTGCGGGGCTTTCTCAGCCCGCCGTTCACCTCGGGGCGCTTCCTTCCATCCTTACCTTCCGTCCTTCCTCTTCTCGGACAAGGCCATTGATTATCCAGAGCGGAGCCGGAGGGGAGCTTCGGCTCTGCTGCTCTGAGACGATCCCAATTAGCCAAATGACTGGAGCTGAGGAGGAGCAAATGGTCGTTCCCTGGCGGGCCGGCCGTGACCGCTCTCCGACTGATTAAACCCCTCATCATCATCTTCTTCTTCTTCTGCTGCCGCCACTCGTCATGAACGGCTGCTTCCAGAAACCCTCGCCCGCGTCGTGAGTGATTACCGAGCCCGCCGCTGAGATCTTCTCTGAGCCCGACCCACATGGGTTTGGATGGAGGAAAGCATTTCCGGGTCACACCAGCAGAGACTGAGGAATCCTGGGAATTATCAGGCACGCTGCAGGCCATCCTTTGATTAAGTGATTGCCCGGTGTCCCCTCCTCTCCCCTGCTCATCGGGGTTAATTGTAAACAGAAGCTGCTTGTAGTCTGATCTTCTGTGGCGATGATACTCGGCCCCCCTCCCGTCCCGTCTGTGCGCCCTAACGGTTTCCAAATGTGGCCGACATGTCAACGAACAAATGTGAACATCTGTGGCGAGACGTGGAAGCAGTCTTACAGAAACACAGAGGTTCTTCAGCTCCATGAGGAGGTTTACCTATCAGATGTTAACGCAGAGCTCCCATTACTGGCTTTTCTATCAGTTTCTACTCGCCTCATCATAACATTTAGGATTTTCTGTTCATGTTTGCTAAAAACTGCAAATGGAAACATAAAGATGGAGATCTGAGGACGACTCCAGCATGCAGCTGAAAGCTCGCCTCACGAGTCGTCTGCTGTTGAGAAAGACTGAAGTTTATTAATGTTTATTTAACAGAAAGTTTTCTAGTCTAGTCTCAATAATCTAATAGTCAGTATGTATTGACGTGGCTGGAGAGGTCTGTTGGTCGCCGCTCTTTTCTGGTACATTATGTATTTTTGCTGGCATCTTTTTGCTAATTCTGTGACAATTTTTGAGGTTTTTATACATCATATTAGTAGTAGTAGTAGTAGTAGTAGTAGCAGTAATCCCATTAGGACTGTCTCAGTGTGGAGGCTTTATTTGAATTTACTAAAATGTGATTTTGAGCGAGCTGTCCCGCTAACGTGTGACTCTGCAGACATGTTGTCAAACCTCGCTGGTGCTGCTTTATAACGTGTCCTCCACCCTGAGTCCAAACACACACACATGCTCACACATACTTGATGTAATTGGCTCCTGATTGTCCCATTAACCTCTGAGGGGGTTCTGTGTAACAGATCCATATGTCCCCCCCCCTCCAGCCGGCCCTGATTGTAATGACTGACCTCTCCCGCAGACATGTCTGCAGAGGAGAGGGCAGGACGGTCCAGGGACCCTTAATTTGGGTGACATCCTGGCTGCTGGGGGCGGGGTCACGTAGGTCAGGCGAACAGGTGTCCTGTCAGACAACGTGAGAGAGAGCTGGTCATTACAGCCCTCAGCTGAGCATCCACACTTTGTTCTCATTTTTAAATTCTGCTGATTGTGTTTGACGATGAAGTGAGGTCAGGACATGTTTTCATCTCTCTCCCCGATAGAACAAGAGGAGAACTTTGAGTTCACCATCGTGTCGCTGACGGGCCAGACGTGGCACTTTGAAGCCACTTCGTACGAGGAGCGAGACGCTTGGGTTCAGGTCATCGAGAGCCAGATCCTGGCGAGCCTGCAGTCCTGCGAGAGCAGCAAGAACAAGGTGAGCCGAGTCCTCCTGGAGCCTTTCGGTCTCTTCATCGCGTCGTTTTCACATTTGTCCACATCAGGACCGACAAACATGCGAAATCGCACACAAACACACACAAACGCGTTCACTCACATAATTAGAAAATAGCAATTACTGTAGCTCACATCGAGCCTCAGCGTTGCCATTTTCCACCTGCAGCAGGCGGCTGCGTCTCATTCGAGGCCTGATGTGTTTACGCCTCAGGCTCTCAGCCTTTTTATTGCCCTCCCACCCAAAAAGAAAGAAGAAAAAACACACACACACCCCCCTCCCTTCACCAATTCCATTTGTGTGTCGTGTTGTTCCTTCGCTCTCCAACATCGGTGAGCATAACCCGAAACAGCAGCGACTCACATCTGCTTAAGGTTTTAAACCTTTTTAGAGAGGCAGCGCAGTCACGACCACAAGAGTGCGATCAGTGTTTAATCCCTGTTTTTTCCCTCAAACTGTAAAGTAACTGAATATTCAAGAAAAGCAACGAGCCAGAAGTCTTTTCTTCTTCTTTCTTTCAGTCTCGTCTGACAAGCCAGACAGAGGCGATGGCTCTGCAGTCGATCCGAAGTATTCGAGGGAACGGTCGCTGTGCCGACTGCGACGCGCCGAGTGAGTACGAACCACCCACAGTGTCAACAAAACCTTCACTAACAGACCCGTTACCCTCAGTTTACTTCATGAAAATAAACCATTAGACTGGTCAAGAAAGATGTTTCTTAGGGTTCACACAAGAATGACTTCTTAGTATCTTCTTAATGGTCTGAGTTAAACTAGACTGAAGGGATTAATTATGTGTACATGCGACACCATCCAAGACTGGATCCAGTTCAGTCCCTGAAACTCCCTCCATCCTTCAGGTTGTTGTGGATCTCAAACTTGGAGATGCGATCTCTCCCAGCGAGCAGGCCAACATTGTTCTCACAAATGCTTCTTTTTTTTACATTTCTGAGATGATAGGAAGAAAACAGTCATGCCTTCATTATTTCCTTATCATGCCACATTTGAACCAAAACTAAAAAGAAAGAGCTCTTAAATGACTAAATAAAAAAAAATTATTGCTGATATAAAATGATGGAGGTCGTTTCCAGTTTTGTCCATTTATTCCTGAATTTAAATTTTTCTGATTTCAACCTTTGATTAAAGACCAAGAAGGTCTGAAATGATGACCTATAACCTATAATTCTTCTGGCCTTGTTAGCTGCCTTCTACATACAAATAAAGAACAATGATTGTCGGCTGCTGGCTTTTTCCAACTGTTTAAATTGCCTCTCTTGGTCTTCCTCTGCAAACACAGTTTAAACAGATAAACTTCCTCACAGACCTTTAAAATTGAGGTTGTTTATCCAGAATTCCTACTTTTTAGTAGTCCTGGAGAAATGTTGGTTAGAACATATCAAACAATTAAACCGAAGTTCCCAAAAAGTGTATATTGTCTTTAATAAAGTGAACTTGTCTCCTTCAGACCCGGACTGGGCGAGTCTGAATCTCGGGGCCCTGATCTGCATTGAGTGCTCGGGCATCCACAGGAACTTGGGCACTCACCTGTCCAGGGTTCGCTCTCTAGACCTGGACGAGTGGCCGCTGGAGCTCATCAAGGTGATGTCGGCCATTGGCAACGAGCTGGCCAACGGTGTGTGGGAGGCCAACGCTCAGGGACGCCTTAAACCTGGACCGGACGCCAGCAGGTAGGAAATGAAGAAAACCTCTAATGAGAAGAGTTTGGCCCCTGTGGGAGGTTAGAGTTGGAAGTGTTGTCTGAAGAAATGATGAGATTCTGAGGATGGATGTGGTTGTTTCTGGTGCTGCAGCAGGAAGTGACACGATTACAGCGAAGCTACACGGAATAATCTCTCATAACCTCTTTGATGAGGTCAACAGGGCCTGAGGTTGCTTATTGGCTGGAAGTGCTGTTGGTTTTAAATAAATAGTGAATAGACGAGGACCCAGACAGGAGCCTGGTGGAACGCCGTTCCTGAAACTATCTCCAAGGCAGAAGACATTCAGCAAAAACTTTACTTCCTATAAAGTGAGTCGCTGTTGTGTGAGATCTTAGAGCTCATTTTTTGTGTCTTGAATGTTGAATTTCAGTGCAGTGCTGCCAACTGCAGGCAGGGGGCAGTGTTCCAGTGTGTGGTTCAGCAGGGTTCACACTGAGTGTGTTGATATTGACAGAAATGTCACACCATAAAAAGCCCACCTCTGTGTGTGCGCTGTCTTGTAGACTACAGGGGATAGTAACAAATCGGTGAACTTCAGCGTGACGTTGGTGTTGATCAGCGTGTACCTGCGTGCGTGTGTGTGTGTGTGTGTGTGCGCGCATGTGTGTGTGTGTGTGTGTGTGTGTGTGCGCGTGTGTGTGTGTGTGTGTGCGCATGTGTGTGTGTGTGTGTGTGTGCGCACACTGTGTAATTATCGGATGCTGCAGCTCTGGGAAGCCAGCAGCCATCATAACAAATTAGAGCTGACTGCCATCCGCATGAAGATCGACTTCCCCGTCCTCCCCCCTCCACTCGCCCCCCTGACGCTCATTAGTCAACAGAAGCACTTTATAATTACTCCCCTCCAACACACACTGATGCACACTCACTTATACATACACAAACATTTTTACCCTACATGCACCGAGACAAAACAAATACATGTAAATAAATAAATATTACAAGCGCCGTTCCTTCAGCGAGTCCAGCCATCAGATAAATCTTCAACATGCCTCCCAACTCAAGCAGCACAACTGTATGAAAACAGTACACACACCTATACTTCCTGCTTTTTTCAGATTTAGTGCACCTATTACATGTCCTCTTAACAAAGGCTTAAATGTGTCAGACTTAATACAGGCTGTTTGTATTGAACATATATCTATAAATTCCTGATCTCAGACCCATTTTGGGGTGTAAATGTCATGCGGGCGCTCTTTTACTCGCTCAGCTCCTCTTAAATTAAACATGTACATGAGCTGTAACTGCAGTGCAATCACAGTAACTCCAGATTTTCAGCTAACAGAGAAACCTGAAGGATTTTATGCCTGATAACATTTATGGTTAACTAGTTTATGGTTTTGTTTTATTGTGTTAAAATCAAATGTTCATGCGAGGTCTTCACAGCCTAGTAATAACACTTGAATCTCAGGTTAACGTGCATGAGAAATCACATTTTCAATGTAAAAACACATGTAAACTTATTCATAATCATTTTGAAGTAATTACATTAAAGCCAAATTAAAAGCTGTAAGAATTAAAGTGATGCGAGTGAATACAGCACTTAAAAATATCTATACAATAAATCAAAATCCAGGTTAGAGTTGGACATAAAAACACAAGGAGATGCCTGTACAGTCAATATATTTGAGTTGAGCTTTACGACTGTATCTGCTCAGCTGAATACACACAACACAACACACACACACACACACACACACACACACACACACACACACACACACACACACACACTCTGAGCGATCCGTGGGTATCGACGTGCCATTAGCCCTCCTCCATCAGGGCACTAATGCTTTTATTGTTGCTCATGTTCCTATTTATTTATGAATCTGAAGCATGTTTC
>VOQK01032627.1:5043-18870 GCA_015052645.1 Benitochromis conjunctus
TTGATGACAGATTTAAATGATTGTGCAGCAGGCACTGGGATCATTTAAAACAGATGTGTGACAGGATGTTGCCTGCCACTGGGCAGCATGTATGTACTATTCACAGATCATATAAGGAGCAAACAACTAATCATAATTAAATAAGGTGAAGACATTCACTTTGCTTATTATTCTGCAACTTGGCACTCGCTGTGTAATTAGAAGACATCAGACTGTTAAATTACTACATTATAATGGATCTCATCCTATTATAAGTCAACTGTATTGTTCTTGATGTTGAGAGTGGTCTTTCAATGGAGGGTTAAGACATTAGTGGCAAAGTTATTTCTTTACTTTTTAAATAGAAACATGTAATTACTTCATTATCAAATGTTGTTGAAACATTTATTTTTAAAAACATTATAGTTAATGCATGTGTTAATAAAATTAAACTTTACTGATTTATTTATGGCCAGCAAGATAATAGTACATAATGTTTTTCCTACTAAACATTAAGAAGAGATTTAAAAGTCAATAAGGAAGTTGACTTCAGTGGGCACACTACTCCACAGGTTGGGCAGAAGCCCACTGACCTTTGTTTACTAGTGGAAACCTTGTAATGACCTGCAGCATCCCATTCACTGATCTCAGTACTAACAAGTCTTTGATATAATTTGGAGCAAGACCACTTAATGCTGTAAATGTCATTACCAAGATTTTAAAATCAATATTTAATTTAGCAAGCAAACAGTGTAAATTTGCTCATACGGGAGTAATATTTCTTGGTGCCAGTTTGATGAAATGAGCTCTGACTGATGATATAAAGAGCATGCAATAATCAAGGTGGGAAATAAAAATAAAAAGATGCATGACTTTGTGCAAGTCATTTGAAGATAAGAACAATCTAATTTTGGAATTTTTAGTCAGAGCTGCTAAAAACACGACTGGAAAACATTTTTTTACTTGGGCACTGAAACAACGTTCAGTGCTGAAATTCACTCCCAAGTTATGAGTAGACTGCTTCACATTTCTTGTAGGCGACAATACTTCATCACTTTGAGAAGTGAACATATAACTGTGTGTACGGCATTATGGCTGCGAATAATCTGGTTTAGAGGAAACATGTACACTAAATACAGAAGAAGGCCACTGATAGAGCCTTGAGGAGCACCGTCCTCTGTTGAAAATGGGCAACAGAGGATGTCGAAGGCTGTGAACTCTAAGACTGAGCAGTCACTTCTCAAATGAAATCGCTGATAATCTTCAGAAGGGAAGTTTTTCTGCTCAAAAACAGGACTGAAAAATGTTAAAAATATTATTAGTACTTATAAAAGATATTAACTGAATTGAAATTACTTTAGATATCCCTAAATAAAACCTAACTATCTAAACCCAAAATAGGCTTTTTAAGCAAGCGATGAATGATGATGGGTTTAAAAGCAAGTTGCAAATATACCAGAAGAGCTGTTTAAAATTAAAAGAATAAAATGACATTTCCTTTACAGTAGGTAGTTGAGAGGAAAATTTTAAATACTATTAAATACCTAATATTTAAAGACTACCTTTTATTACACAGCATCATATGTAGCTTTCAGTGTTCATCAGACAGACTGCAATTTGATTACTGACCTTTACAGTCTAATTCTTTAAATATAATGTTTAACGCAACTAGTGTAAACTGAAAATTGCATGCAAAGATTAACTAGAAAATCACCAGAAAATCCAGTTTAAAAGAAAAAAAAAAACAGTAATAAACACTGCTTCATATTTTGTATAAAAAGGATCTTGTGTTGACCTGCTTGCCAGGTGATGTTTCCTGAGGTCTGACAGGCAGCTGTGCCACCAGCAGTACAATGCCACACCTTTGGGCAGCACAACAGACTTTTATTCATCTTCACATTTTACACAAGCCACTCAAGACAAGCAAAAAGAAGTGTTCAGCACTTAAAAATGGGTCGATCCTCAGTTCCTGCCCTCTTCAGAATGTGCTCAAGAAGGCCAAACCAAGCGCATGATTTTTGTTCAGGTCTTTTACTAAAGATCTCTTATGGAAGAAAACAAAGGTGCAGTACAGTAGCTGGTTTGCAGAGTATTGTGGAAAAACGGATAGAGAAAGGGAGCAGAGTGGTCTCACAGTTAGCATCATAATAAAGCCTTTTTAATTGACATAAATAAGGATATGAGGAGAAAACCAAGTGTCCCAGGGAAAGGTTTTGTGCTTGCTGGACCTGATGTAGTGAATGTGTTCTGTTAATAGGATGTGAACACATGGCTGATGAGTAGGGGCCCTCTGCTAATTGGCAGTGTTTGTCTGCTGGTGGTTGTGTTCCGTCAAGGACCCAGCAGCGTCCCATTGGTATTCAGGGTACTGCTTTGTGCTCCCAGAAGTGACGCCACACCATTAGGGAGAGGAATTGAGGACCTTATGATTTACTTAACAAGAGGAACTTTCTCTCTGCGGCAAGCGGAACTCAACCGCTCCACCATGTATCAAACACCCCTGGAGCACACCTTGTACAGAATGTATAGCTCTGGAAGTATCTCCAGCTGAGTGCTACTAATGGATATAAATTATTGAGCTGTAGAAGAAAATTACATCATTTTGTAAAACTGCAGCACTGGTTTTCATATTTTGTAGATCTGAAAGTTCTTGGGTGCAGCCCAGTAACACAATCAGCCGGTTAAATAAATTACTCATATTTTTTCCAATGTATTATTAACCACAGTCTAAGATGTTACACACCCACTTACAGCTAGCTGTGACTGCAGCAACCCTCTCCTTATCTGTGGCAGAAACTTGTAATTAAGGTGTTTCTCACACAGATCATGAAACCATTTAGTGACCCCTTGGCAACCACTGGTCACTAAGGAAAAATGTGGCCATTGTTAGTTGAAATCGGTTGCAACAGAGGTTACTGCACCGAAAGCCTTCTTGTGGTTGTTTTGGTCACTAACAAATTGCAGCGGTCAGCCATAGTTTGCATGGAAAACACAGACATATCTGCAAACACTTGCAATTTAATGTCCAACCTGTACTGAAACTTGAAAAAGTGTGACACAAACCAAATACAAAGAATGTTCGCCTTCAAATTAAAAGTTGCAGCTGTAATGTACAACTTTTACTTTGAAGGCAGACGTTTCTGATTTGCTTCTCATTTTTCACAGTTTCACCGCTGCTTGGCAAGTAGTTTAAAAGTGTTTGCAGACAAGTTGGTGTCTTCCATGCAAACTAATAGAAAACATGGCAACCTGCTAGCAACCGAAGCGATCGCATGAAGGTTTACGGTGTAGCATAGTATACCTTTTTACAACCAATTTCACACTAGTGACAGCCAGCAAGCTTGAGGAACCACTCATGAGCTGGTCACAGAATAAACATCTTTCCCTGTTGACTAATGGTTGTCAAGTGCCGTCAGGTCGCTGACAGGTTTCTTAGCCTGTGAGATTGAGGCTTAAAAAAGATAAAAAGACAGATAGCAGCACGCAAACAATCAGTACTGCAGTACTGTGACTAATAAATGATTGGTTGTGTGGAGATTGTGTCACCTGGCATATAACCACTTCTTGTATAACCAAATTCTGCAGAATCACATTGGCCTTGACTTGCAAGGAAGGTACGATGTCTGATGCTGGCATGCTAATGCTAGCTACACTCATTGTGCATGTTCAGTGTTATGCACAATGCCAAGTCCCCAGGAACATTCATTAAGGTCACTAGAAAGACTACATAAGACATAATGAATGCAGATGTTTACATAAGAACGTGAGTATTGTCTGAAATATTTGAGAAAGCAAATGGTCTTTTAAGCAATGTGTTAGAAATTGAGCTTCACCTCAAATAGTGTTTCATCCTTTCAGTATGCTGCAGCGACATAAACAATATATGTCAAAGAGCAATGGAGCCTCTTTTTAGCAAATTGAGAAAATTAAAGGCATCACTCTAACACCAGTTAGAGTAACACCAATATACAAATTACACAACTTAACATCCTCATATCCATTACAAACTGACTTGTGTACTGACATTCTCTTCAATGATGCATTACTGAATCCTGAGCTTCGGTTTCTCTTTATGACGTTAATTAGTCAGGCCTGGCTCCTTTGCTTTGGAGGCTTTGAAAGCAATTTCCTGTTCGTGTTCACAAATTAAGATGGGACTGCCCAAGAAATCACTAATTATATATGAGAAATCTACTTTGCAGTCAGTTAGACTTAAATCATTCTGTATTGTCAGCGGCGTCTCTGTTATTAATTGTAGTAATAATTATTTGTGATGCCATATTGTAAATCACAGAGCCACAATGGCTTGATGTGCAAGTGATATAACGGCTTCTTCTGCATGTGTTGCTAATTATGCCCATCGCTTTATTAGAACATGACTCACCTTTAAAATATCACATAGTGTAAACTATTAATAATGTAGTTAATAAGCATCTCAATATTCAAATTTAATCTCAGGGAAGGATCGCATTCTATAACCTTTGACTTCTATTAGCTAAAATCTTGTCCTCCAGAAATAAATGCCCCAAAAGTTATATTTTAACTTCACAGCAGCTTTTCTGCTGAAGTCTTAAACATTTTTGACCTTAAGAATGCTATTAATATGTATATGTTAAAATTGAAGTTCAGTTTTAAGCCCGTTTCCATAAAGGTCAAGTCTTTTATGAAAATTATGAGATAGGTAGCGGTTTGTAATGAAAAGACGGAAAACAGTCTCTCTTTCCAATGAAGAGTAGTGAGCAAATGCTATGATTTATTAGGTTTTTTTTCTTATAGATATTTCTCTTACCAATGCCATATCAAAACTGACTATCTAAAATTAGTTGTAGTCTGTGTGTGTATGTATGCGTGCTGATTTTAAATACTTGCTAATACCAGACGCTCACTAATATTTGCTGACTACAACATTGCGGAACTTGCCGTGCTTAGTAGAAAACCTCTACTTTAACTAACACAGCCGTAGTTGCAGCTATCTGAACTAATGCAATTCAGTCCAGAGACAGTATAAAAGATCAGTGTCCCTACCATGATGTCCCCCACTGGTTGCAAACACCCAGATGTCCCGAGGATAGGCGTGAAACTGCATTGTTACTGTGAAATACATTGCCTAGCGACTTGTGAATGAGAGGTGAAACATCTTCAAGCAACAAGAAAAGAAGACCAGTCGTTTTTCTTTCCAATCTCCTCAGATTACTATGACCTGGATCACTGAGAACCTACACAGAAACACACAGAAACTACTACAGATGTTTCCATTTAATAATCCACAGCATTAAACATGAGATTTACATGATTGCTTTTAAGCAAATCAGAATGCTAGGAACCTAAGGTAGGATTAAGTCAAGCATCATAATATAGTAATACCATCCAAATAGGCTAAATGATCAGCCAATATTACCGTATCATTATGAGGATATTACAACTTAAACTTCAAACTCACAGACCTTAACTTCTTATTTCTAGCAGGTTATCATATTGTTAACAAGCTATTCTACTATTACTAATTGGTTTTGCCTCATGGGGATGTCTTTATTTCCACATTATTGCCCCCAGTTTCTGGGCCCTTATTATCCTATTAGATTACTCAACTGTAACCACTGTTGGTACCGTGTTATTACTTGGTATTACTTTGGAAAATGAAGTGTGATAACTTAGAAATTACCACATTATAACATTCTTTTTCTGCTTTGTTACCCTACTATTACCACTTTATTACCAAGCTGAAATTGAAAGGGCAAGTGCTTATTAAATATCAGGTTGACCGACTGACCAGTTTAATCTCTATTCAAACGCTTTCATTTACATTTTCAGCATGTAGGTCCTTATATAGATCTATTGAAGGAAAAAATTGTTTTCTTTTTGATGAAGTATTTTCATCCCAGAGGTCTTATAGTAACACAGCATACACTCTGCTCAGTTTTTCACCTCTGCACCACTGGCTCATCATTCTGTCATGTAGTATGGGAGCTGTCAACAGTGACACCCCCTACTAGCTCAGTGTCAAGGATAGATGGTACAGCCTCTGCATTTAACCTGGAGTTTTACTCTCCAGTCATGTTAGGTTAATAGTATCAAGCTGACTGCCGGGTGGGTAGGAGTGTTTTAACTGTACAGCATATGTTGCTGAGATGGTGAAAAATGTTGGCAAAATTTTAAAGGAAATCAACATAATTTTTTTGTTTGCGTTAAATAGTTTTAAACTACCTACACTTTTTCTGTCACGTTCCATATTATAAGTTGGAAACTATTTTGTGCTTTCCTCTCTTTAAAACTTTTTATTATGTTTCTCTTATGGCCCCCAAAAGAACCCAGCACATAATATTCTACAAAGTTGATTCAGTTTTTAATAATAGAGAAATAATTATTTATAAAATTAAATACAAATAAGGTAGATGGGGAACCCCGACAAAAACAAACAAAGGAGTGAGAAGACCAACCACTCAGTGGATCATGCTTCTTAATAATTAAGTAAACTCATGAAAGTGAAAAACAGGACTATTGGTAACTCCCAACTTAACTTACATAACTGTAACAAGCTACTGATGAGAAATGCTGGTGGTTAGGGAGGAGAGAGAGCTGCTCCATCTCCTCTGGCTTTACATGAGTGCTGGTGAGCATCCACAGCTACTCAGCACTGTGGATGAACCAGAGCCCGAGAGATAGCGGGTTAATAGTGATCATAAAGAGAAACAATAATTGGAGAGTAAATGTGCCAGTGCTGTCAAGAAACGGCTGTGTGCAGGCAGGAGATTGGACCCGAATGCTGGACTCGCAAACACACGGGGATGAACTCAAAATGCAGCTTTATTTGCTGACACAAAAGAAAAGGTACAAAACTAAACTAGACTGAGAAAACTCTTAACATACGAGGAGAAGCACGAGAAAACGCACACAACATTGAGGGACGACGTGACATGGAAGTGAGGGAGACTCAGACATAAATACACAGAAAGCTAACGAGGGACTTAGGCGCACACAGGGAACACAGCTGACACTAATGGTAATAATGAGACGGGGAAGAGCAAACACAACATGACGTACACTGACGAGAGACTGTCAAAGTAAAACAGGAAGTAGACAGAGACGCAGACTGGAGGGAGAGAGTACGGAGGAACACGAGGGAGAGCACAGACACGACGGGCCGGGGAAACATGATGGAATAAAACACAAGGAGGGGAAACAAGGCACAAGAACTCACAATGAAATAAACACAAACACACAGAGGGGGGGAAATCTAATAAACAAAACTAAACAGAGCACTCTAGGAGCCATAGAATACATCCTTTAAATAACAAATGAAGTTAACATAATACAAAAACACAAGAAAACTGAGAACGCTGAGTCAAAATGACCCAGGACCATGACAAGTGCATTGACATACATGTAACCGTACCCAAGGGACATAGGCAAATAGACTCTTTTCGCAACAGATGTGTGTATTGTGTTAAGAAAATAACAAATGACCATGACATTTTTGTAGTGTAAATTTCTATCAGCATTGGGATAAAGACCACGTGGATTTGAATGGCTATCACTGGCCTGCGAATCATGCAAACTTGAATTTTGCAAGGGACAGCAACTGCAGACACGTTGCTGCATGAACAGACAGCAATGAAATTTGAGTGTACAAGTGATGGTGGTGTTTAAACTGATTTCTGACGGCACTGGTTTGAGTATGTAACAGTTTTTACAAGTAGTAAATAGCGTGCCTTATAAAGTGATGTTTCAGTGGATGGAGGGAAATCTGCTTAGTCTTTGTCTTTCTGTTAGGAAGAGGCAGTGTAGAACTCAGGCTCTACTCTATGGCATAATTGAGCATTTTGAAAAGGACTATGGGACTGTAATTGCTTCACTACTGTTCATAAAGTACCTTTTGATTAAAGCTGGATCCTAAACATCCTAAACATCAAAGACTATTGATGTTCAGTTCTGAGGCTGTTTAACAATTACGGTATTTTAATGCTACAATCGGGTTCTTTTTCTTTCTTTCTTTAGGTAACGAAAACTGAGATCTGGAGATGCGGAAAAACCATTATGGAACAGATTAACAGGTTTTTACAAGCATTTTGCTCGTAAAATATGAAGTCGCATTAAACTAAAGAAAATAAGGTAATGGCAAACGTGAAGCAATCTGTCATTTAATTCCAGGGCCAAATATCATTCAATATTCTTTTTGTTTTTGCCTCAAGATCTTGGAAAGCGTCACATTTTAATTCAAAGCATCTCAGACATTTGCAGTAAACATGTGATAAAGGTTATTATTGAATAACCTGTAGTTTTTTTTTCACTAAAATCAAGAAAAAGAAGCTTCATACTAGCAATCCTACAGAGGAATTCACTCATTTGTTCCTGTTAAGGGCAGAAGAAACACAGCATACACACATATATTATTGTTTGTTCATGTGTACACACGCCTACAGACATTTGAAAAGAGATCAGTTGAATACTGTCTATATCCTTTTAAGCAGACATGTTTGGCTTCATATACAAGGCAAAACCAAAGTAAATAAATGGAGAGCTGTTTGAGCTTTAAAGTCTCGTAGAAACTCTTGTAATTATGCAGTATAAACAAATTGTGTTGTTTTGATGTCTCCAGCATATACTGATGCATAGTTGTGATCACAGTTTAAATCTCTTTTACCCACAGGGAGCGGTTGTATGAAAACTCATCAGCAATAATCTGGTAGATGTGACAGATAGTCAGCAGAGGTTGTGTGCTCATCACTGCTATTGTGTGATCGCACATTTGCTTTTTGCTTTTTTATCAAGCTTGGATTATTATCCACTCTCTCTCTCCCTTTCCCTTGTTTTTTCTGCAGGTATTTTAATGCAAAATCCAACTGAGATCAATCAGTCCAGATAAACCAGGACTATACAGACAAAAGTCTCAATGGAGCAAAGGAGATCTTATATTTAAAACATTATTATACATAATGCACATGGTTCATGCATTTTTAAACATTCACTCCATACATGGCTGTGGTGTTGGGTAGTGACGTGTTCCCCATACAAAACTCCCAGGTGCTGCCTTTGGAGTTTGCATGTCTCACGTATTGTGTCAAAATAAAAGCAATGATACAAAAAAGGCAACAACAACAACAAAAAAAAATGGAGAGAAGAAGGAATAATTTGATATCTCTGGAGAGCTACTGGAGACATGGTCCTTGTTTTGCATTGCCATTTCCAGAATGACTAAGTTCAGAGCAGACTGACTCTGTGTACAGAGAGCAAAATGAGAGAGAAGACTCACATATCCTGAAGGTAGATGTTGATTTGAAAGGGAAACATGAGAATAATATATCTGATGTTAAAAATAAAACCAAACATTTTGCTTCCTGGATGGGAGGCTGTCTGAAAACAAGTCAAATCGGTATAATCTCTAAAAAAAAACTCAGGCCAACAGAAAAGATAAGGCATTGAGGGACAGTGCACTAATTGAACAGATGATGGTGTTAAACTGCAGCTGCATACTGGGGGTGGCTGTGGCTTTGGAGGTGGAACTATTGGAACTATTTGTAACTTGTGTCACTAAACTGCTTCACTAGTCTGCACCACTTCTTCAAAAACACAACAAGTTAAACAGAGTGTGAACATTCCCAAACATGGGAAATTATAGTTCAGTCTTTGTCTTATAAAATTTGTGAACAGAGATGAAAAATATATAATTTAGTGAGAATTTAATACTATTCACGCTTAGTGGCTGCAGTGAGCCTGTTTTTGACTGCGGAGCTGTGTCAACAGCCGCAATAAAGAAGTGTACTGAAAAGTGTGAACATATGGTCGGTTCTCTCGTGCCCCAATCCCGGGTTTCAGCACCACTGTAAACGATGCACGACAGACCTGACCCACATGTTCGCACTTTTCAGTACACTTCTTTATTGCAGCTGTCGACTTACACACGCTTCTGCTGCTTTTCAGTGGATGCGCATATTATTAATGCAACTGCCGCGAATTTCTTTGTTCCGCCGTAAAAGTGATTCCGATGTTAAACATTAGTTCCGCATGACTTTTCCGCCAGGTAACTTGCATCTGTCAGAACTCTACCACACACTTTGAGAACTATAGTGTCCCTGGGCAAAATGCTAAACCCCTAATTGTTTCTGATGCATCCATCATAGTGTATGTGTGACAGAAAGTGTTAAAGGGAATACAATTGTGTTATAGGAATGTGTGTGCGAATAGATGAATGCAATTTGAAGTAAAAAGTGATTTGAGAGCTCAGTTGGACCAAAAAAAGTGTAACATAAGGATCAGTCCATTTACTATTTATCAAACACTGAGGAGTCAAATAAGCCATCCGAGTGAAGAATCAGCCACCACAATATAATATGCCATTTCAATGACACACTTTTAGAGTAATCATTTGCTTTTTTACCTTCATAAAACATAAAGTCTTGAAAGCAAAGACTGGAAATTTAACTGAATGATTTCCCTAGTTTGACGGATTAGGAATCACAGCCCAGCTTGTTCTGTTTTGTGGGTATAAATCTCCAGTGCTGGAAAATGTTTTACATCTATAAAACTGCTTGTTTGAAAGCACTCTGTGATGGAATTCAGCTATAATCTGAAATCTTTTAAAAGATGATTGATGGTTGTTGAACACATTTTGTGATCACGTGTGTCCATTTGAGTAAGTGCACTGAGTAGCTTTTGTCTCCGTTTTTCTTCAGGTCATTTCTAATTGTATGTTGTCATATGCGTGGTTTTTGGTGCTTTCGCACCTAACTTGTTTGCTCCACAGTTTCAGACTTTTCACTTTGTTTTGAACAGAAATAAGGGCTGTAAACCTTTCTTAGATGACAATCTGAAACCCTCATCCTTGCCCAAAAAAAAAAAAAGAGAGGGTCTCAGTTCAAATCAAACAATGGTTTAGATGGTTTGTAGTGTGAAAATATTTTTTTCTGACTTTCAAGATAAAAGAGAAATGAGTTTGCAGTAGCACATGGAGAGGTTAGGAGATGAAGGTGTCTAACAATGTAATACAAAGTCAATTTGGAAACACTTAGAAAAAATACAGACAGCTCCAAATATAGAGTTAAAAAAAAGACACGAAATAAATCTGCTAGAAATACATTTAAGATTTATTTTTTTTTATCTCTGCAAAATTGAAAATCCCACCATCAACAAACCAATCAATTGTAGGGAAATGCAGACTATATAGATTATTTTGATATGTTTATTATTTCTGGCCTTTGTCAGTATGCTATTAAGTGGAATAGGTCAGTACAAAGAGAAAGGCAATGATCGTGTATTACTTTGCCTCACAGACAGCACTGTATTGATCAAAAATGTCCATTATGCATGAGTCCGTAAACCCCAATCAAATAAATAATTCTGACACTGCTAGTTTTAAGAGGTCACCAGATTTCAAAGGAAAGGTATTGATATCATATGAAATTCTTATTGTCTTCCCATAATTTTGAATTTGAAAATAGAAAACTAAGATATACAGTTGGATAAATAAAGGAGGAGATAGCTCAGTAGGTAGAGTGCATTTGAGTACAGTGAACTCATTGTCATGTTCAAGTGTGTGTATTGTTAGGTCATTGTCATGTTCACTGTGAGGTGATTTAGCTTTGTGGTGTGTTATTCTGCTGGAAGTAGGGTATAGTAAGATCGGCATGCTGTGGTCAAAAGAGTATGGGCTTGTTTGCTTGGTGTTAAAACGATGCTCATTTGGTATTAAGGGGTGCAAAGTTTGCCCAGAAAATATCACCTACAACTTTACACACCCATCAAAAGCCTGAACCATTTATAGGAGGCAGGACGGATCTGTGCTTTCATGTCAGATTCTGACACTACTATCAAAATGTCTCAGCAGAAATGAAGACTCAGAAATCAGACCAGGCACTGTTTTTCCAACTTTCGATTGTCCGATTTTAGTGAGTCTGTGCAAATTGTAGCCTCAGTTTCCTATTCTTAGCTGACAGGAGTGGCACCCGGTGTGGTCTTCTGCTGCCGTAGCCCATCTGCTTCAAGGTTTGGCGTGTTGTGCATTCAGAGATGCTCTGCATGCCGTGGTTGTAACAAATGGTTATTTGAGTTACTGTTGCCTTCCTGTCACCTTGAAGCAGTCTGGCCATTCTCTTCTGCCCTTTGGCATCAACCGGGCATTTATGGCCAGAGAACTGACGCTCAGTGTGTGGATCAGCAGCTTCTGAAACACTCAGACCGCTTCGTCTAGCACCTGCAAACCATGGCATGTTCAAAGTCACTTAAATCATCTTTTCCCATGTTGAAGCTTAGCAGGTTGTCTATATGCCTACAAGCATTGAGTTGATGTCATGAGATTGGCTTAGATTACTATGTTAATGAGGAATTGAGCTAAATAAGTGATGTGGCTGGTGAGAGTGTATAGACAGTGTTCAAAAATAATAGTGCAGAATGATAGAGCAGATGTGAAATGTGCAATAGTGCGATACCAGCTGCAGTCTTTTTTATTTTATTGACTAGAGTGCGTACAGTTTAGTTCAGTCCAGTGCCCAGTGTAATTTCTGCGGGTATTTCAATAGTGATGACCCCGCTTTTAGTAACTTCAACACACCAGAAATATATTAAATATAAACTCATCCATGCAACAGTTAATGGTCGAAAGAATCTGGATTTCACAATCACCAATGTATGTATACACATAACATCACAGAAGGCAAACAAGAGAATACTGTGGAACTGAAAGAGGCGTTTCAGATGTTTCTTACTGTGCAACAATAGAGGTATCCATAGTAATTAAGTAAGTCAACTAAAACCATTGATAGCACAGTAATGAAATAAGCCATGTTCTGACTGAAGCCGCAGACTCTGGGAGAAAGCTATTGTAATTGAGGAGCAGTTGTGTTATCCCAAGCTCCATTAAAATTTCATCACCCTTGCACATTTCCATGAATGGCATTATTGAAATTATGCTAAATCACATCAGCTTGCCTGCCTGGCAATGCAACGTTGCCCATTACAATGACCGAGGCAAGATTTCCAAAGTCTAGAAAGGGTCTGCATTTGATTTAACAGCGTGCTTCATATTCTAAACAGATGCTGAAAAGCTACTGAGTATTGACCCCTGGCCTCTGAATATTTGGATAACAAAAGAGTAATAACACTGAAACCTACTCATTTTAGAGGAAACTTGGCTTTATTTAAACAAATGTAGAACATGTTCTGAAAGAAATAGAAGTGTGAACTAAAACTGACCTGGGAGGCAGTTAAACCTCGCTTTTAAAATTCTGTAGCTGTATTCTCTTTATTGCATAGATATTTTGTGCATCATACTGTTGTTCATATTGCTGGTATGCAAAAACATTCAAGTATTTCATCTCTGCATTTACTAAATAATGTTGGAAGAATACCTGGAAATTATTATGTGCGAGATACACGAGTTAAACATTGTCCCATACATAAGAAATTGATTTACATACAAAATAACATCATTTTATTCAAAATGCAGTGCTATTCATGCTGCACAAAACACGCACAAAAAAGCCCATCGCAGCTTGACACTGTGTGGTTGTTGCATGTAACTTGGTTTGTGGTGAAATATTCATCTGGTGGAGAGAGTGCCTACTCTGCTGCCTCTAATAAGTCACCTGGTAACACACTGAGTGTTACCTGTCTTAACCTAGGCCATGAGAACATTATTATGATTATAGCAGTGATTTCATGATACCTTCCTGTTAATAATACATGATAAATAGCTGGATGAATGGAACAAAGCAGTGTGTAATATTAGGTGACCCCGTGTTATTAGCACTGAGAGGAACCATTAGTGGGTTGCCTTAACCTGCCTTAATGAGGTCTCCCTGCTCTGGGAGTGTATGTGACGATTGGTGCATACAATAAAGAAAGTTGAGGCTGGAA
>VOQK01032627.1:60056-71863 GCA_015052645.1 Benitochromis conjunctus
ATCACACACGGCCTTCAAATTATGTGTCAGTTATTACACTCTTCTTAGAGAGTAAGAGTAAGTCTTATTTTAACCTCAGACACTCAGGGTTTCCTGTTGTCCAGTTAATTTAAAATAAATAATTCTGCGAATCATCTATAGAAAAAAAAAATCTTGTCGCTAAATTTAGCTAAATAGCTGCCAAATTGTCCATAACGGGTTGCCTCAGCAAATTATGCAAGTCTCCAAAGACCCCAAGCTTTCATCAGAGGATCTGCAGTAAACTCTATTTGTAGCAGACAGTGCAAAAAATTTGACCTGCATAAGAGGAATGCCCAAAACAGCCCCCCTTTTTTTTTTCTTAGCAAAGCTGTAGTTTTATAGTTAACATAAAGGCAAAGACCAAGGCTTCGAATGCAGCAAAGCATACGGGAATGCTTTGCTGCATCTGGGATCTGGCAACTTGCAGTCATACAACTATGAAGTGAGAATAAAATTTAAATGTGCTTTAAGATAATTTCCTTGTAATGATTGGAATAATGATTGTAAGCATGCTGGGAAATCCACAAAAAATTGAGTCAAAGAAGATCATTGAAACATTTTAAATAAATATTTTGCAAACATGTAAAAGTACCGCATTATTATTATGTAACATGTGTTTTAAGTGATTAAGACCTATAGTTATTTAAATGTAGTCGAATTATGCAAAAAGGACTAAATCAGAATTTTGTTTTGTTACATTAGCTTCTGAGGCCAAAGATAATTTTTTTTAACAGAATTATTATTTTCAAAAATTTAGATCGAGTGAAATTTGTGCAGAAAAAAACATTTTTTTTGGCCTAATTTTCTATTGGATGCATTTGTGGATACATTTCTATTTTCATATTACTGTAAATGTTCATCACTGTGAATGCAGACAAACACTAATCAATCTGCAGTTCAGTTGCTAAAGTCCTGTTTCAGTCTTTTATTTATCTAAGAAAAACTCACTGGGCGCTTTGCAGCCTCGTCTTTCTATAAATTCATCCAATATCATCAAGGACACTTCCATTAGGCAGCAACCCAGGATGACCAGTCTTCTCTTATTGTGCTGGGGATAAAGTGACTTATTCACAGACCTTCACACATGACTTATGGTATCAATAAAATGGTTCCAAACAAAAGAGCGAAGCCACGGAAATTTTGTACCTTGAGCTGACAGAGAGTTTGACAAAAAGCAGATGTGTGCATTACTTCCATCAGATTGGAGGTTAGGCTTGTTAGCCAGAATAAGCTAGACCTGATCCTGGTTCGTTCTTGTAATGCGATCATTGAACACATTCCTTAGTCGTCTCTGCCAGGCTGACTGTCCATCCAAACGAAGCCTCTTAGCTGAGGCTCCGTCTCCTTCCTCATCTGTATCCAGTGATACTGCATAGCATCGCATGTTTGGCGACCTGCCCGTTTTGATCATGTTGTTGATCTCACGCAGAAGCTGTGAAAAAAGGAAGAAAATTTATACGAATAATATTCAACTGTGTGTGAGCAAAGCCAGTCGTTTTTATTCACTAAAACATTTCCAAAATAGGAGCGTAGAACGTATTCAGTATCTTCAGCCGAGATTGTACCCCAACACACGAAACCTTTTTAAGATGATCATGTGAAAACAAAAACACTATATCCACAGACCTCTGGGGGACTTGAGTTGAAGTAGTAGCAGAGCCCAGTTCTGTGAGGGGAAGGGGTTTCTGTGTTGTGTGGTGAAATGGAGATGGACGGGCTGTTGGACAGCTGATAACAACGAGCAGATGCTTTCCACTGTCGCGGGTATGGAGACAAAGGGGGGGTGTCTCGCTGGACAAGAAATGAAGTGTTAGTGTTACATGGAAAATAAACATTTCCCATTTTTATTGACTTCTTAGTTTCGTGACATCAGCTTGTCACCCTCTTTTCTTATTCAGTTTTGCACAACAACAAAAAAATGTTCACTTACTAATGAGGTTTGAGCAAACTGTTTGGCAAAATGCTGCATCTTTGTCGTGTAGACCTGGTTGTAAAAATGGATGAGATTGCCCCGCTCCTCCTGCCCAGGTCTTGGGTAATGTGTTGATGGTGTGTTGGGGGTCAGGATAGTGCTGCCGTGCTTGCCATTATCTATAATCAACAATATAATAAAAAGTCACTTATCACTGTGGAACTACTCTTGGATAATGGATATAATGCAGGTAAAATGTTTTAAGTGAATCATTTGGTAACTTGATAGGTGTCATTTTTCTTGTGCAATGAGGCATTGCTCTGACTTCTACCTCTGTACTTTATTTGTATCTAACCTTACACATGCTGCATTCGTCTTCTTCAACTCTGCTACCAGCTAGGCTTCATGTCTTTTTGTCAGTGCCACTGTTTCCAAACCACGCAGCCAGCTAACAATGCATGTGCATCTCTTCGACCACAGCATGTGAGCATGCATTGGTTACACGTATAAAGCTATGATGGCAGTGAGGGCAATGTGTAGCCCCTTTTTCAACACTTATTGGGACGAATTATGTACATTACAGTAATTACAAGGCTATTTTGTAAATATGTTTTTTTAAAACAGGTGTTCCATAATATTTAAAATGTATGATTTTTTTATTGAAAGGTTTCTTACTGATTTTTTTAATGGCAGAATGTTTCTCCATCCTTTCTGAAATCAGCACATTTTTGCAGACCTGCAGATAGAAACGGCAAACGCTGAAACAAGTGCTTTGAGTAGCTACTGTCAACTTGCTAACCTCCTTGCAAGATTGAAATGCTCATGTAAAGCAGGTATAATGATATTGTCATGGTCATTTTAAAACATGTACCCGTTAACATTTAAACATTTGACGATCAACACAAAACACAATGTTGCTAAAACTGATGGACTCTTGGAATTACTGGGCCCAACTGATAGACGTTTCAACCTGTATCAATATGTTTTGTTAATTCACAGCTGTATACTAAAGATAGCATAAAATAAAAACCAAAAATAAAGAAACTTACACTTTTGTTGGCACGTGGCTGTGACTTGTAGCATTTCATTATCTGTTTGAAGGGTATCTCCATCTTGGTAATCTGTAAAGGCAAATGCCACCAGTTAACTGCTGAGTATGTGTTTTCTAATGAAGTTCACGCATTACCATCATGGATTCTTTTTAGGATTACAATTACAGTTTTCCTTTAATTTCATGTCAGTAAAAAGCAATAAAACTTCAGAACATTAGTAAAAATCTTCATTAGGAATGCTTGGCTTTTTCAGCTGTCAAGTGCCCTCACATGCCCTCACAAGCCAACAGTCTTTAGTCTTATTTGAACACCGAGTAGTTCTTTTCCATAAAACTGTAGACCTATAAACCTCCCTGAAGGTTTTACTTCTCCTTGGTCAGGGTGAAGTCAATTTGGGGCAGGTGTCCAACATCAGAGGTCTAAGAAGTCTGGCCATTCTGATTTACTGTGGTTTTGATTTACTTCACCGCCTCTCTGTTTGCTGCTCTCCCTACCTACATCTTGCTGGTACTGGATTAGTCATCATCTGCAAAATGCTAGTATATCTTAGCCCACCCCGAACATTTAAATGTATTCCCGACTCCCTAAGAATTGTTTAAAGTCTATTATTCATCTTCTCTGAGACAACCACTTGGTAACCTTCTTTTTTAATTGCATTGTCTTGCATTATTTTAGCTGATTCTGTGTCTGTGCTGAAGTTGCTTTTCTTTCGATCAGCAAACAAAGTTGATGTTTTAAACTTCTGATGGTGTGGTCACTTTTTGTCTGAATCCTTTCAATATACCATATATCTGCTAGTAGTGGCCTGTCTCTTATTGACTTCTAATAAACACCGGGTTTGAGAACATGTCACGACAAATAGCCGCCGGTTTCCAATAGTAGCCGGTCTCCTTTAAGCGCCAGTCATTTTGCCCTTTCGTCTCCTCTGATAATTTCGTAAAATCCTGAAATGTTCATCCGCTGTTATTGCCTACATTTTGTGGCCGTAAATACGGTACCATACTGTATTTTACTGCTGAATGAACTCCGTTTACCCATCACCATTCCGTCTGAGAAGGGAATAAGAGCCGGTCTCCAACAACCGCCGGTCTCTTTTAAACGCCGGGCCGTCCGACTAATTTTTTGAATAAACGCCGGGGCTACTATTGGAAGATTTACGGTATAGTAGATTTAGTTTCGGCAAAATGTTTTAGAGAGCCGAGCACTTTAGAAACCTTCAGAAACTTTTCTTACGTCTCAGTTCTGATTCGCTTCACCATACAGGTAACTTGTTAACCTAAAAACAATGTTATTTATGGTAATAAACATTGAGTAAACTGTTATGCATACATAACATTTTACTCAAATCCAGGGTTTCTGTGTCAAAGGAAGGGATACAAGCTAAAAGAATCTGACCTTTTGTACTAATGAGTTACTGTCTCACAATCTCACTGTGTGTGTGAGATTGTGTTACTAAATCACATATAACTGTCATTTATAACACATATCACATCGCAATCTGACATTACTATACTATCGCTCCTTGTTTGACAACTGAATTTTCACTTGGGTGTTGTAAATATACATGTAGGTTAATTCAATTGAAAAATATTTTTTTTAAATAGAACCACATCACAACAGCAGTTGCCTCAAGATGCTTAAATTATGTGAAACTCTTACTAACTCTTACTGCTGTCTAACACGAGACAGCATGTCATGTTGTAAGAATAAGTGAAAACTGGTCAGCTGGATTAGTCTTTGGAAAACTTCTCAGTCCTCTTTAACCATCCTTTTCACCAATAATAGGCTCTAGACAACAGAGACACTTTAGATATTATAAAGATACTATTAAAGCCCACCTTTGCGATGATATAGATAGCACACATGAGCAGTTGGTCCAGGTGACGGTCTACCATTAGACAAGAGCAGTGGACCAAGGAATACTCAAAGCAGGTCCAGATCTTTAATCGCAGCTCATCAGATATTCCCAGTGCGGAACACAGCTCCCTCAGACGCTTGGCCATCAAGCTGTAAACCTGAAATAAAGACAGACATGACCACACTAAACATGTCATATAACAATGATGATAACTGGACTCATGATATAGAACTGACCTTCCGAGCAAACAGGTGGAGGGAGCTGCTTCTCTGTTGTCTGTTTATAGCTGATGGGGAACACTGCTGGTCTGTCCTGGCTGAGTGGCACATCCCCAAACTGACATCCACTGGCAAAAACAGTTTATCATTCACTCTATAATAATAGTGTAAACAGTTTGCAGGCAGTGATTTTATTTAGAGTGGGTCTTTAGTGCACTGTGTTAATACCTCTTGGCACACCTGGATCAGTTTGCATCGCATCTTCGAGCCTATTTGAGTGCATTACCTACGTTTGACACAAGGCAAAACGCTCATTAAAACCTGAACTGTTCAAAGAGAAATTGAATTGCTTTGGATATGTTGTAAAATGTCCATAGATTGATAATTCATGATGTCAGGCAAAGAATATTTGTGTTATTGCGAACCTGTTGGCAGGTGGGCATATGGCCCTCGCTGGGTGTGATTTCATCCCACAGTGGTGAGTCACTGGTCCAGGCCAAGTTCTCCAAAATCTTTTCTTCCACTTGGATGAGATGTGTGACCACATAGTGAGGCAAGCCTGACCCGACCCGCCAAACAGGCTCAATCACCTGTGAGAACACAGAAAAACAATCCTCGGTGTTAAAGAAGGAGCAGGGGTATCGCTACATTCAAATCACAGACAAAATGTTACTGTATCACTAAGTGTACTGTATATGGCTAAAAAAAAATACCTTCCAAAAGTGGTATTGTGCCAGTTTGAGGATCTGAAGGAGCAGCGGGAAGGCACATGGTAAACGGTTTGAGGTTACGGCGATCTCCAAGCAACAGGCCACCAGACAGCGCTGGAAAAGATCATGCTCCAAGATGCCCTGCATCAAACACACCTGTTTTACATGCATTACAAGCACCAGCTGCTTTACTGCAAAGATGACTCAAAATAAATTAAATACATAAATTAACAGATCACAGGCGCTGTGAGACATTTATCTGTGACTGCTCAGTTTATATGGTTCAAGCTCAGTTCCATCTTTGGCCACTAGATGGCGTGCACTTACTGAGATGTCGCTGAAGCCCAGCCTTTTCCTCTCTTGTCTGATCAGGTTCTCCAAGATTCTGTGATACCAGACCCCTGCCTCATAGCAGCACTTTGCTGCCAACTCTGTGAACAATATTAGATTATTTTTGGCACGTATCAACAACATAGGCTTTATTCCACAATTTCACACCTGCTATCAAAAGACAGCCTGCTCACTAATCATAAGAATTTGGGCTATCAACCAGAAACACGCTGGAGGCCACATCCCACTGTAAAATCATCACTATACCTTTGGTCTTCTCATTTCCCTCGTCGTCCCTGTAATGTTGTAGAAACATCTGCAGCATGCATTTCAGTCTTGCTTGAATCGCGTCAGTCGGATCTCTGGAGCAAGCCCTGAATCCAAGACATCGTCGCAGAAATTTGAGCAGGACAAAAGAAAATGGAAAATGTAATTAAACAATATTCTGGCATTGGCATGAAGTGGAGGTGTCAGTTCTAAAATGTAAATGAAATGCCACACGTGTGTTTTTTAAAGCTCTTGCTTACAACACTAAAAACTATATTAAAGAATTCCCAGTACAGAAACTGTATCAGCTCTGTTTGTTTACACATTATTGATCTGGACCACACCCGCAGTGCCTTTTAGCAAAACACCAGATGTTAACTACACTATGTAGCTGTTAAATTGATCTAGCCACATTTGTACAGCGTGTGAGGCAGGCTGATGAAAGATCTGAGGCGTGTTGCACTTTATTGCAGCTATTAGTACCGTGAGTATCAGTATCAGGCTGATGTACACACAGCCTACACAGATAAACACTGTGTGAGTCAGTAATGCTTTGTAACTGCAGGGCTAACCTGAACATCGCGATCAGACAGTCACTAGGGCCAAACCTTGGCTTTCCCACAATCCCCTGTGGCACAGTTGCCATGGTGACCTCCTCACTCATGCAGGATGAGAGTCAGAGCAGGAATCAAATGGACACCTAAACATGGAGTGAAAATAAATACACGTTTGAACCACAGAGAGACAGTTTGAATTTTCATTTGATATAAGCCTAATGCTACTTTTACAAGAAATTGTGAACATTTTTGTTCACAAAGAGGTTAGAGGTAACTTTGCATGATTCATTATTGAAAATATTCCTTATTTTAGCTTGTACAAAGACTTGGTGCATCCACTTTAGAATAGAATAAACCTTTATTATCCCACGAATGAGAAATGTGGGTGTTACACAGCTCTTATAGCAGGGGAATATAAAGTATTTCTATACATATATACATATATACACATATATACATATATATACATACACATATACATATACATATACATATATATATATATAAGACACAAAGTGGTCTTATATACAGAAGCAACTGAAGTTTGTATGGAGATATGTATAAAATGTACACGAGTGTGAGTGTATGTGGGGGCTGAATGATTCAGGTGAAATGTACAGTGAACAAACAAGCTGATGAGTAGGATAACCATGTTAAACTGTGTTATGGAGTCTGACAGCTGCTGGTAGGTATGACCTGCGGTCACTGTGGGTGTAAAAGTCTACTGCTGAACGAGCTGCTCGGTGCTCGTACAGTCTCATGCAGGGGGTGGGAGGTGTTGTCTATGATGGATGTTAGCTTAGACAACATCCTCTCCTCACCAACCTGCTCGATGTACAGAAATATGAAATATTTCAGTGGGACCTGAGGAATAGGCAGACTAAGCAGCTGCTTATCACACCCTAGATAACTGCAGTGTCATCGGTGTCAACTACTGATTTAATCATTTTCATCCTAAATGGCTCAACATGGTCCTCTATAGGACAGTGTGCTGGCAGATCATAGCGAGCTGCAGACGGCCCATCTACCTGCAGCGAGCGTCTTTTGCCACAGGGAGGCAGTGTCCCACATTTGTGGTACAACCAGTCTGTGTGCTACTGTTGGTTGTGTTTTGTTGGTCTGTGCAAGTCACGAAGAAGAGCCACTATATAACATACAAAGTACTGAAGGAAAACCAAGTGTTAGAAATATTCAAAAGCATCCACTGCAGATCACTGTCTGCTTTCATTCAGAATTTTTGGGCTTTGATGGATTTTGGCATGTTTACTGTTCCTGGTGAACTCTACTTTCACTCCCTTTCTGTTCCAGTCGGCTTGGCAACCAATCAGAATTCGACCTACATCCAGTTGAGCTAGTGCTGTCAGGATTTTGGAGGAGCATTTGTGCATAGGTTGAAAACCCCTCACTGGTGGCAAATACCTACCCAAATGGACGTAACCATTTCAGGACTAACCTAAGAGCAACTGAACAGGGCTGTGGCTCAGGTGGTAGAGTGGATCAGCTACTAATGGGAGGGATGTCCAACTCCTTCTGTTCATGTGTCGAAGTATCCTTGGGAAAGATACTGAATCCCAAGCTTCATTAGTTGGAGTGTGAGTGTGTGAGAATGTTAGATAAAAGTGCTTAGGTACAGATTAAAGCTCTGTATGAATTTGTGTGACTGGATGAATTTTGATGTTTTGAATGCTGAAACTCAGTAGAAGGGTACTAAATAAGTACCAGTCCACTTACAGCTACAGTGCTATAAAGCTAACTGTTTGTTAATGGACTGCAACAATTATGTCTAAAAAAAATAATAAAACCACACTTTTAAGCCTGTTAATGTATAGTGGACAAGTGGTCAAGCATGGAGATTATATAGTTAATACTGAGTGGTTACGGATTTTACTGGGGAAGGGTACCCAAAACAAATGCTGCTGAAGGCCCCAAATAACCTTGGGCCTCCTCTGACTGTCTGAAGCAAGCAGTTTAATTTGCCTTGTCCTTCAGCCACTGTTGTTCAGATTAGCTGCCCTTCACAAACACAAGGTTTGACCAGGAGGTGGGCGGGGCTTCTCTATAGACAGAGCTGTGATATCTGTGACAAGATACAGGGATATCCCTATATCATGCTGGACAGTAAGCCAAGCTAAGTTCTAGC
The DNA here is from genome assembly GCA_015052645.1 of Benitochromis conjunctus. Taxonomy (NCBI): domain Eukaryota; kingdom Metazoa; phylum Chordata; class Actinopteri; order Cichliformes; family Cichlidae; genus Benitochromis; species Benitochromis conjunctus. The sequence continues at coordinate 69,122 of VOQK01032627.1, forward strand.
TTAATATTTAAGCATATTAAAATGAAAGTAGGATCTGTATTCAGCTTTTGAAAACAATATGAGTAAATAAAATTTGATTTCTATAGCACCTTGCAAGATAAGCGTCACAAAGTGCTTCACAAAACACCAGAGAATTAATCAAACACAAGTCTAAAAAGATGAGTTTTTAGCTGTTTCTTAAAGAGAGCACTGAGTCCAAAGATTTCAACTCAGAGGGAGAGAGTTCTGGAGTCCGGGGACCACTGTTGCAAAAGCTATGTCTCCTTTATGATGCACAGCCAACAGGTCCTGATCACATAACCTCAGGGACCTGCTGGGGGACGTTAAAAGCAAGCTTATTTACAAAAATGTCAAACTATTGTTTTACACCGGGAGTTTTATATTATGGATGCATTAGATGGACTGGTGGTCTTGTTGACAGATTCACTTTCCCCTCTGTTCAGTTTGCCTTTATTGTCTCATCTACACTTCCTGCTCTGAGCAGGCTGCTGTGAATAGTCACTTCTGTTCCTGTGCTGTAGAAAAACATCTCAAACACAGTTTCCCTCTGCAGGGCAACTGTCAATTTGGCAAGTCTGTTAAGCAGTTCATTAGACATGCTGACTTGCGATGGTCATGTTGAGCGTGCGACAACGGGAATATTTTAGATGCCAGAGAAGACTCGTGAGGAAATAAGTGAAACACTGCACTGTCCTGGGCTCACGTGAATAATAATGGTGGATAATACGGACTCTTATTCTCTAAAAAAAAAAAGTGTTTCAAAGCCTAGTTTAATAATTCTGTAGATCTGTGTTGCAGAGAATTAATAATACTCCGTCCCCTGGCGGTGAAGTCTCTTCTATTCACATTCTCTTTGTGTCTTACCACCAGCCTGAACGAGACTCTGTTCCTCTAACCATTCTCACATGTGCTGTTTATTACTGCCTGTGCTGAGTCAGTCTACAAAGACTGCCGATGACACGGCACTGTAGGTGGATAAGGAGCAACTTCGCTCAAAAATGTGCCACAAGGTTTTCAGAGCAGAGTCGCACTCAACATTACTGTGGCGATTTTCTTTCATGTGGCTATACTTTCTTTCCCCACTGAGAAGACAACATCAGAAACGGAATTAGTTTAATTCTGACCTTTTGCTTAATCTCCAACATAAGAACATTTCTATAAACTTACTGAATGGATGCCTTTTGATTCTCTGTATTCCAGACTTGCTCACAACTTACTGTTCGTGTTGGTTGAAGCAGCAGCTGCCTGATGCGTTTTCCACGTGGAGGAAACAGATTTCACAAAGGTTAAATGGCAAGAAAAACTCTCATCGTGCACTCCAATTTTTTTTACTCCAAATGCTGATATCAGTCCAATGGCATCTTAAAACATCAAGTTGTGCCTCAGTCTGACTGACTTCCAGCTGCTGCATCTCAGAAGAGACAAACAGGAAGTTGGAAGCATCAATATGCATGCAGCTTCTCATAAATATGAATCACGCCCTATCTTGTTATGTTCAGCAGGAAGGATCCTGGCAGCACGGTGTCGATTTAAAAACACCACAGATGTGTTTTCTGCATGTTTGTTTGCCATTTTAATTTTTGCTAGAAACTGGCACAATATCTGAATCACACCCATTTCCTGTTTCCTCTGGACTGGGTTTCCACTCAAGTCAACTCACATGCAACTCATGCTACATGAAAATAGGCCTACTTTCACTTTCTAACATGTGCTAATCCCTTAAAGAGAATTAAACTAAACATCGCCTTTACCTTGGTTTATAATCAGACTTTGTTATTCAGTGCATTAAAGCCTGCTGAAAAATAGCTATGTAAATGGTCAATGTGTGCAGAGGATTAAGTTTATTCTGCAGCTTTTAGGAACACTGAAGCAGATCGTGTAACTGTTGCATTTTACTCCAAATAGTCAGCTGACTTCTCGTGCAGTTTATTATCTCTGTGGAACTTTCAACTTGGCACAAGAAAACAAAACTCATAAAACAGGATCAAAGTCACTCACCAGTGTCAGTGGCTCTTCTGGGGTGATGTTAGGTCAAACTGACAGACTTCTGCTCTTAAAAATCTCTCCTGTGTGTTTGTCTAATAGCAGCAGAGCAATGCAGCATGATTCACTGCAGCCAACCTGCTGCTCTGCAGGCTGAGGAAGTTCAGCCCATTGGCCTCTCACCATAGACAAGCCTCAACTTGTCATCTGGTCTGGTTGCTAAGATAAGTGCTAAACAGCAGTAGAAGGGGTTTAAACAGGTCACCGAGCACCACCCTGAGGAGAAAGGAAAGACTTGCAGTGAAGAAAAGCCCTCTGCCGCAGGAGTTTGGTATGTAGCTTTTCATTAACGTTCAGTTCAAACATTGTCGCAACAATATGGACACTCATAGAATTATGTGTCTACTAACTTTTATGCAGTGTTTATGTGCAAATTGATCCATTAAATTAGCCCTGAATTGAATGTAGCTTTAAAAAAAATTCGCAAGCAAATATGTCAGTTTATTTAAGAAAATACTCGAGTGAAATAAATTATCAAGTCTCATCTAGACCAATCCGAACAAAACTATTTAGTTTTTACGGCTTTATTTCAGTCAGATATACTTATCTGTTGTGTCTTTGCTCTACGGCTTAACAGTTTGGGCGCTGACTGCTTTATCACTGTTACAGTGAGCTAGTGCCCTGCTGCAGTATGTGTGTAACTAAACTAACATTAAGGCTACACAAAATGTGGTTTTGCATGTGTTATGAACAAAATGT
>VOQK01032631.1:4920-19379 GCA_015052645.1 Benitochromis conjunctus
ATTTTAAAATGTTGCCATGTTAATTAAAGTGTGATACAGAGAGTGAGAATGTGATTAATGGGAATTCAACGCTTCGGATTTCATGTCTTTTATTTGTTATTTAGGTTGCCATGGCTGTGCCTTTCACAATGAAAATGATGAAATTTGTGTTTTTCTTTCTCATACTCTGGAGCTGGAGGTGTATTTAATGGCGGTGAAAAGTTATGACCGGCTTTGTAATTCATTCTTAATGGCTCCTGGTTTTTGTCACACAAGCTGAGCTGAATGCTGTTGGCTCTACAGTTTAGCGTTGTTTAAAGCGACAAAGGAAGTAAAACGGAAAATAATTTGTATTAGTGAGGAGAGAGAATTGTCGCAGATATAGAACTTAATTTTAGTCATTTTGTTTTGTTTTTTAAGATTATGGTCAAAGACAGCAAAAGAGCATGAGTTGCCCCTCACTCGTTGTTGCCGTTAAGTTATTTCACCATCAAATAAAGCTGTTTGAACATGAAAATAACACACGACCTAGGCCTAGTGCTACACTGCAATAGGCCTAGGCTGCTGGGGGCTTTCCATGATACCCTGAACATTTCTTCCTCAATCACCTCTTTCCACTCTCTATGTGTTTATACACCATTCTGCATTGAATCATTAGTTATGATTCATCTCTGGCTGTCATCGTCTTTTGTCCTGTCTCCCTCCACTCACTCCCAACAAGTTCACGACAGATGGCTGCCCTTCCCTGACCCTGGTTCTGACAGAGGTTTCATCCTGTTAAAAGGGAGTTTTTCCTTCCCACTATCACCAAGGTGCTTGTTCAAAAGGGGGTCATCTGGTTATTGTGGTTTTCTTTGTATTATTTATTGTCTTTCCCTTACAATATGAATTGCTTTGAGGGAACTGTTGGGATTTGGCACTCTATAAATAAAACTGAATTGAACTGAATCAAATGACATCACATTGATAGAATGGATTGTGCAGAAACAATACCTTAAAACTACACCCTTTGCAGTGACTAGGAGGGGGCAAAAAGAAGTCTGCTTGTATTGAAGTCTTTGTAAAAACAGCTCACTCTCTTTATGACCTCCATAAAAGACATATTGTTATGAATCACTTATATTTTCTTCTATTTCTCCCCCCTTTTTTTATTCTTCTCTTTTCTTCCACCTGTCAGCTCTGGCATTGTTACACTATGCATATATATATATAAATATATATAAATATATATAAAAATAATAAAGTAAAATAAAAAGACATTGGCTAACAAGAGGAGTCTATAACAGACTGTATAGAGCTCCGATTGGAAAGCAAAGTGTTTGGCACAAGCATGCATTCAGATCATGATTCTGCTTGTTAAAGAAAAGAAATCACTTACATTACCCTGACTTTAACCCGAGCCCACCAGCTAATTGTTGAGGAAAGCCCAGTTTGACTGAGAAACTCGTGTTCACCAGGAACCTCCACCTAGACTTTTTGGTTTCCTGTTGCAGGGTTCACATAGCTGAGCAGCGTGCTGCGAATACTAGTCTGTCTGCAGTAATTACCGCTGACAGCAGCCTCTTCCATCACACATGTGCACGTCCTAAAATATGGAGAAGGGACTGATAAGGATGCAGAAGGACAAATATAAACACACACGTTCTTTGATTCGCACGAACACACTCGCTTAACATTTGGATTCATTCGCAAAACACTTTTTCACTCACTCTGTGCTCATTTGACACGGTTATCGCCGCCATTCTTATTGTCTTTTGTCACTTGATGTCCTTGTCTGGGAGGGTGAGTGAAGCGATAAAGCGTGCGTCTCTGTTGTGCTTTAATAAGTTTTATCTAAAGACTCTAAGCAGACAAACAATGTCAGAATTCATACTGAGCCTGATGGGAGTGATGAGAGGTTGTGTTTTTTTTTTTTTACGCCGAGGTCACCACTCAGCCAGCACATCCCTCAATTTTTTAAACCCCAGATAGCAATATTGTGTTCTTGTATTCCTTTATCAGTTGTTTGAATCATTCCTTTGTTTTTTGGTAAAGGAGAGGTTAAACATAACCTGAACAGAAGATGGAAGATTGTTTCAGCGGAATCACACAAGTTAGATTTGTTCTGATGTCATTTCCAGTCCATTTCAAGTCCTGCTTTTCCTGTGTCTGAGTGATATGCTCGAGTGACCTGAAACCAGCTTTGATGCAGGGGAATTGCAATATGCTAGTGTGTCTGTTGTCCATCCTTTTAAAAAAAAATACATAATGAGAAGACTGAAAAGAAGAAGCCTGTTTTGATAAAGGTCCCCAGCTGAACTCTGACTACCTCATATCTATTCTTCCATCTTTATAAAGCAGTGCTGACTGAATGGATGCATTACTGGATATTTTAACAAATGTGAATGCCCAGTTTTGTGTCATAGTTTAGCCACCTTGAATCCTAGACAACTTTAATGTCCCAAATTTTCCTTCTCTTTGTTTATGTTTTTGTAGATAAATCATGATGGAAATCTATGGTGCAGGTCCCCACAAAGTTGGAAACCTATTCCAACATCTGCATGTCCCAAATAGATTTGAAAACATTGTTGTCGCTTGACTGTGTAGGCTGAATTTGGTCTTTGCTGTCCCATATACACAGAATATTAGGAGAAAGAGAAAAAAGAATCAACGTTTAATGGTATTAAATCTCTTGGCCAACCTCTGTATGGAAAGCTGGAAGGATAACTTGATATATAGAGGTTCCTGTTGCCAAGGTTCCCACCTGATTAAAAAACGTAGGCTGCCATACATCTTCAGTGCTGTGTTTTGGTGAAAAACAGAAACTGGCACAAACTGTGTGTGTTAAATCAGGACTCACTTTATCAGCCAAGTAAACATATTGCACTTTGGCATGGTGGCACTCAGGCAGGAACATAGAGTACAGACACATGTTAGTTTCCTTTCCTAGCTTCTTCTGACATGAATGAATAATTAATGTAAAGGTGTCTTCTCATAGCTTAATACACTGAGCAAGTTGAGTTGCATTAGCGTTGTAGGAATTCTGCATTTTAAATGTACAATGTTACATCATTTTAGTTTGAAGTAAAAACTTTCAGATTCTGCTTTGGCCTAGATTCTTTCATTGTGTATTAAGGTGATCTTTGGAACAGATTCTTGATTTACTTTTTATGTATAAAGTGTTTCAAAAACCCAAAACATGACATTAAAGCTATTAGCGTCCACTATCTAACAATACATGTAGCTTAGGGAAGTCATAAGTGAAACCTTTAACTCCTCCACTGTTCCCAGAAAGATTCCTAAAAAGTCAGAATTCTGAATTTTTCTCAGAATTCTGGGAGAGAAAAAAAGACATCCCTATTTTTTTCCCAGTGGTCTTAATCCTCTTCTTAATGCGATGTTACGTTCTCCATTTGCACTTATTTCATCTGTTGAACAACAACTTATACGTATCATAACGGTCACCAAAATTTGTATCCACATCCAAATTTTGTTCGAGTCACCACTAAAGGTCTGGCAAAAATTGGCTGTGGCGGCGAATTTTTGCTAGTATTTTAGCAAAATGCTACTTTTCTTTACTTCCAGTGTTATAATACACCTAAACTGTTTTAAGGTTTATAAAAAAATTTTAAATGCCATTACCCATTGCATGCTTCAAGCTGACACATACTTGTCTACAGTAATGTGTTATTTTTCGGTCTACTGCATGATAATTATTTTAAAGTGTTGTTGCAGCAAGTGTCAGAATGTCTAATTTCTTTTCTACATTGTTTCCTCTGTGTAATTAGCTCCACCAGTGACTTTATGTAAAATAGTTATGCCAAGTTTTAATTGATTAAAAGTCAGCGTGTTATTGCAAGGAAGAACAATGTAGATCCAATTAGCACTGTAATGTGTAAACATGAACACTAACTCCCATGGTGCACCAGGGTCTGAATGTGTGTGTGTATGTTATTCAGTGATCAGCCTCATTTCTTAATCATCACTTTCTGCTCCAGATGAGACTTTATGAGGGGACTAAATTGCCTTAAAGGGATTTCTTATTAAAGGGATTACACTCATGTAATCCCCTTTGTCCCAGCGGACCCCCAAAAAACCCGAACACACACACAAACATACATAACCAGATTAGCATGTGGAAATAAATGTGCACAATCTTTTTTGATGTGCTACAAATGAAAACACACATGCTAAATGGCAGAGCACAACTTTCACACCTTTGAAACTTGTGTACCTAATTATGTGTGTGTACATGTGCGTTACACAAATTGTGTTTGTGCATTTCTAACCTTGACAGTAATATGTTTGTGCAAGCCGCGTGTTTTGCTTTTGCAAGCACGAATGTGTGTACATGTGTGTTTGTGTGTAGCGTAACGCTGTGGTTTTGATGGCGCTCGCTCGTCTCATCCCCAATTAACGAAGACAAATCCGCTTCCATCGCCACTAATGAGAGTCTTTAAGGTGAAGGGACTCTGTATTTATTTAATAAGAGGGAGCTTATTTATTCAATTTCCATAAGAAAGACAAAATGCTGCTGATTCTCCACGGCTGACAAGGGACGGATTAGAGGAGCAGGATAAGAGGAGGAGAAAGAGCAGGAGAGAAGGGATGAAAGAGAGAGGGGTGGAGGTGTTAGTTAGCCTGTTAAAAATGTAATACTAGTATAGCATTCTTAGAGCGATTGCATTGAGTTGAATGTTAAGCAAGAGGGGCTGCAGTGTTAAACAAAAGACCCGATCAAAAATAATGATCAAAATTGTAACCCATTCTACCAAATGGTAGAGCTTCTAAGCTTCTAAGCCATCCTACACTTTATGGTTATTACTGTTATTTCCGTCCAGACCATAACAGTCACAAGAGGATTCCTCCGATTGTAGTAATACTTAGCGCCGTGGTTTTGTTCTACAACTTCCCAGCCCTAAATATAAAGTTTAAGATGGGGAGGGTAGCAATAAGACCCCAGCCCAGAGCAAAGCAGGTGTCAATGATAACAGATATGACATTCATAGCTCAGGTGGAGATGGGTTGCAGAGCACCTTGCAGGTGTGCAGCAACTTTGAGCAGGCTAAACTAGATTTTCCAGATGGATGCACAGACGGACAGTAAGATTATCTAATCTGCTAGGTTTGTGGCAGAGCTTGACTTTTTGACCTGCCTGAAAGTGTATATAATATTTTGCATATAGCCATTCTCTTTTTTTCACAGAAAGATATACAGTAATATTTTTTTTTTTGTGAAAAACACATTGATTAGTAACTACTCAGATGGTACCATCTTAACAATAAAATATAACATGTCAAAGAGAAAAGAAAAAAGAAAAGAAATACTATTCATTAGAAGTCAATATTTTGCAGCAAACTGATGCATTTGCCTTTTCCAAGAGATTTTCCTGTTAAGTAAGACCCTTAATTGCCTCTCTTTTCTGCTTGCTCAATAACTCCATCTACAGCAGACTTTTAATGCATGCTCAATGCATTTTGTCTTTTCTTCCTGAGGGAAAATCTTCAATCCTACCAGTTCTCCAAATGTGTGCATTGTGAGATCGATTGCCTTTATTGTATTGGTGGAAGTCGAAGAGTGACATAAGGGAACAAGGTGAATTTAGGAATCAAAAGAACTGCATGGGACATAGAAATATGGAACTATGGATTGAAAAATAGCCATGCAGTAAAGGGTGGAGGAGAAAGAAGGACAATGAGCTGTGCAGTAGGAGGACGAAGAATGAAAGGTCAGCAAGAAAAGATGAAAATGATACCCAGAAGAACAGAATTTCAGCAATTAAAAATTTCCAAACTGTCCAAAAACCAACAACCATTGCTTCTCCATAGGGGCCATATTTGAAATTTGAGTGTTTTTCAGCACACGCATTCTTCAAATAATAAACAGTAAACTATGAGCCAAGAACGTAAAGATTGTGAAGAAACTAACGACTGTACAGTCACTGGTAGAAACAAAAGAAAGAACGAAAAGGGGTTTAGAGGATGATTTTTAACAACTCTTTTATTTCTGCAGGTGGAGCTCACTGGTAGCAGTGGGTTTGACTACATCCACCCCGGCGATCACGTGGAGATGGCAGAGCAGCTTGGGATGAAGCTTCCTCCAGGCCGAGGGATGTCTCTATCCCAGGGAGCAGTCAACGAAGACGGGGCTTCTTCGGCTTCTTCATCGTCACACTCTGAGACGCCCGAACCAGGTAGGTAAACAAGGGAAAGTGGCTTCAAGTTAGGAAACTTTATTTGTCTTGCAGAGTATTTTCACCACAGATTCTCGAGCTGAGAAAAGAAGTTACAAAGGTTCAAACAGGACAATACTTATGACAGCTGTGAAGTACTTAAACATCAAAGTTAAGCAATCCATATGAGTTCTAGGGGCTTGAAAAATGAATTTCACAACAGGCATTCCATTTTAAGAGATTCATGACTGACCTTGATCAAAACCAAAGGAGAATTGCAATGACTCTGACTAAACCAGACAACTCAAGACTTTTGACTCAGAAGGCCTCTCTATCCTCTTGAAAAGTTTGCAGATAAACCTTTTTGGATTAGATTTTTCAGGAAGTTTCTCCTGAAGATAGATGAAATCAAAGTGTTTAAATGGCCTAATACGGCAGTCAAATTGTAGGTGGAAGTGCTAGCCTTGGCGGAATATCTGAAAGGTCACAGGTCTAGATGTTTGAGTCTGAACTAGGTTGTCAAGGTGATGTATGCAGGAAAAAAATGACTGATAACAAGTGTAAACATATGTTTTGATCCTGTTAAGTTGGTTGTTTAAACACGGGAGTCAGTGGTGCTTCTGTGTTGGTTCAATTTTTCAGTCTGCAGGGTTCTCCTTGGTTGCAACCCATTTCTCGCTAACATTCTCTAACCTTGATGCTTCTATCGTTTGTTAAATGTTTGAACAAATTGATTCAACACACTGTAGAACCATCACTGCTATAAACTGGGAAAGGACACATTTCTCATTGGAATTCTTTGTCTTGTCTCCTCCATCCCTCCATCCATTTATCCCTCCATCCTCTCCTGCACCACTTTCAAGACTTTTTACCTTACAAACGCGTTGGATTGTGCTCTCTCTTTCACTTTCTCCCTCTCTCATGCTGATGATAATTTAAGTATTAGGGGAAAATCCATTTATAAATTAAACAAAATGACTTGATATCCATCGAGTCCCTTAGTTCATCAGCCTGTTCAAACAAGGAGTTGAAGATTGGCTTCGCAGCAGCCGGGGTCTTCGGAGACAGCACCGTAATTAGATCTGCCGCGGATTTATTCTTGGCTGATTGGTGCAGCTGATGGATGGGTGGGGGCTTTAAATTAATTGAAGTTCCACATTTTAGGTTTTTGCTCCCCCATTTTTTTCCTTTGACATTCTGCAAACCTCTAACCTGGTCTCCCTAGCCTCCAAACTGTATGTGTATACAGAAACAGTATAAGAGCACATGTATGTGGTCATCAGCATCTTTTTGTCTGAAGAGAAAGAAAAGCAGCAGAAATTAAGCATTGATAGGCAGAAAATAATACAAATGTGAGTTTACATGAATTTCTTTGTTATTCCTAAGTGAATTTGACCACACGATGAAAAAGAGTAAAAGAGAAAAGCAAGGAAAGGAGGACAAAGGTGTTTGTTCTCCCATGTTAATTTGCCTAGAGAGATGGAAAGAAAGAGAAGCAGGGGATGTAGGGACATGTTTGAATGTGCATGAGTGCTTAGCAATGTTAATTTGTCCAGAGAAAGAGAGAGAAGAGGGAGGGAGAGGTTTCAGACAGACATGTATGGATGTGAAAGAGTGATCCCCAATGATAACTTGACCAGAGAGCGGGGAAGAGGGAGGATTAGGATTCATGTATGTGTTATTTAATGTTAATTTGCCTTTGGAAAGGGAAGGGGGGGCAGCAGAGCTGGTATGAATTTATATGAGTTTTTCTCAGGAGAAGAAGGGGCTGTCCAGTGTAACAGTGCTGTTCATCTCAACCTCCTGTATTGTAAATTGGATGTTTTTTCAGTTGTTTCACTGGTGCGTTTTTTTCTCTGAGTTGGATTGTTTCTGCAATGAGATATTGGGGCATCGGTCTGTCCTGTATCTTTTTCATTGACTCTACAGCCACACTAAGGTTGGGTGATATCCTCTTGCTGTGATAAGGACTGTAGCCTCAAATGTGATGTAGACTGTGGGTCTTGGTTTGAATCTCCTGGTTAGCTGGAGACTTTGTGTGTGGACTTTAGACGTTCTTTGTGCACCTCCATGGGTTTTTTGTCATTAGGGGTGGAGGGAGGATCTAAAAGCAGGAATCACAAATAGACGTGGATAAACTAAAATTGAATTCAATTTTATTTATATAGCACCAAGTTATAACAACAGCTGCCTGAAGACACATTATATTGTGAGGCAAAGACCCCACAGTAATTCAGAGAAAACAGAGAAAACCCCAACAATCACATGCCCTCATATGGGCAATACCTTTGGCGGCAGTGGGAAGGCAAAACTCCCTTTTAATATGTGCTGCAACCAATTGGGGTGGAAGTTTAATAAAGTACATCAATGACCAGAAGATACAGCAAAGAAACCATAGATTTAAAATTCTTCAACAAAGACAAACATGAAGTAAATCCACAGACTGAAACTGACAAAGAACTTCTTATTCTTTTTCAGTGAATGAGACCAACGATCAAGTGTATTACCACCACCCATTGAACTGGGGTGATGTTACTAGACCCCAAAATGCATTTTGCAACATGAATAGGAGGTTCCCATCTTGTAAAAGAATCCATGCACCAATGTTCTTTCACCCTATAATCATGGATATCCACTTTGAATCATAGAATCTTTTATGACAGCAGTTGTGAGAAAATATGTTAATACTGGTCAGTTTTCTATGACAATTTGCCTGAGAAACAGCTTCATTCTGAAAACAGCCTTGCCCTTATCCTCAATCCTAAGCTTTTAAATCTCGAATTGCTCTCATCTACTAAGTGGAAGGTTGGAGGTTCGATCCCTGCTGCTACAGTCTGCATGCCAAATATCCTTGAGCAAGATACTAACCCCAAGTTGCTCTCCAATGCATCTGTCAGAGTATGAATGCATGTGATTGTTAGATAGAAAGCTCTTAAGTATAGAAAGAATTGGGTAAATCGGGCATCTTGTAAAAAGCCCTTTGAGTGCTCGGGTAGAGTAGAAAATACTATATAAAAAATCTGTCAATTTGCCATTTACACTTACCTAATTTTATTGTCTCATAAACAAAGTGATATTTGTGTAAAAAGGAAATATACAAAAAAACTTAACTGCAAAGAAGAAGTCAGATTCATTTGATTCTATCGCAGTGAAACAATACTAAAGTGAAACAATACTAAAGGGAAACATTTTTTAAATGTGTCGCTACACACAGAATCCTCTACTCCAGATGACGAGTAATGCTCTTCCATGAGCTTTTGCAACTTTTTATTCCCCCTTTTTTCCCTCCTTGAGTTGCCTCACCAGCATTTCTCTGAAAATCACTTTCTCCTCTCGAGCTTCCTCATGCCAAGGGTTAAACATGGTTCCTCACACTTTTTTCTCCAAGATTTCTCCAAGTCTTTTATGAATAATAGTGAGTTACTGAATTTGATTGTGAATCTCAAAACATCTCATTTTAAAGCAGAGTCAAATCTGCCTTTTTGTTTCAAAGGAACTTACCGTTTCACAGTACAGGTGGGTTGTAAATTGGCTTGCAGACATCCATCAATTGTGGGCAAGCTAAAAGTGTGCAGAAAAGCCAGATGTATATTGTAGATATATGCAGATATGTAGATATCAATTAGCTAATCTACTGTGATTTTGACTGAGTTGACCCTGTGGTGTGCCTGATCTATCGCTATGCTCCATTAATTATAAACAATATCGACAACAGTTTCTGCAGAAAGCAAAAATCTGCATCATGATTGTTTTTTATTTATAAATTCCAATTTGATACAAGACATGAACTCCAGCATTTGCTCCATGCAGATGGCCATAAATGTTTATAGTTAATGTTTAAAAGATTACAATACATTATTATTTGTGGAATGACTTTAGGGAGGATTCTGATCAGTCCCAAACATACTCTGCAGCAGGACAATGAGCCCAGATATCTGAGGGGACACCCACAAAGCTAAGATCAGAATTATGTAGTCAAATGATCAAAGTTGATTTCCAGTTAACCGCCTACAACTTATTGTCCTGTTTGCTAAATACAGGAGACTCTATCGACATTTCAAGAAACCAAAAGTTGTCTTTGCCATGTGAAGTTTGCCAGTCTCAATTTGAAAAAGAATTTATTAACTGGCTTTACCTCATTGGCTGCTCTGTTGTAATATATCAGAAAGCTGACCCCATCATTTTAATTACAGTCACGCTCATAAAGTATTGAAATTGGAGTTAAAACATGAGATGACCTTGGAGGAGAGAGCTTCCTTTGAAGCTCAACGCTTCTATTTTCAACACCCTCTTGCAGTTAAAGAGAGTCATCTTTAAAAGCGCATGACGCAATTTGACTAATATCAGTCAAACTGAGCCTGAGAGGCTCAGCATCTCTAACTGTTCTGAAGGGTGAGTGGTTGAAAATTATTACTCCTAAGTGTAATTCAGAGTCTCAGAGAGGAGGAAAACTCTCCATGCAGCTCTTATTTTCTCTCACTTCAGTATCTTCTTTACATATCATCAGTTCAGGGTCACATAGACGTTGGGAATGTATCTTATGTGTGCTGGCTGTTGACTTGACCTTTGACATCCTTACAATGGAGGTGGTTAATAGTTGCATGCTTTGGCAAAGCTGCAAGATTTTGGCAATGGTAAGCTTTTTGAAAACCTGTTTTTGGCAGTAAAGGTGCTAAAGGTTTTTGGGTTTTTTTAACAAATTCTATAGGCTTTTGCTATAATATTGAAGGTTTTGCAAGATTTAATCAGTGTATCTATAATATAATTTATAATAATTATATTATTAAAGATTAAAGGTTTGTGTTTAACCCTAGTATTTTTGTTGCACTTTGGAAATGTGTAACATGACCAAATGAGTGCTTCACTAAAACTGTAAGATCTTGCCTCAAACAAATGACCAGAAACTCATCCTCGTCATCCATTACCTATTAAACACAAAGCTTTTTAGATTCTTCAAAATCCTGAAATGTTGCATTCTTATTAACCTGTTGCATAAAATGAATATCAAATAAGTAATTTAGCATTGAGTAAATGTAAATGCACTGACCTTTAGTTTTAATCTGTGTAATTTCCTTGCTTCAAGGCAGCCATTAGCGTGAGTACTGTTCGTTGTTTAATCTTTCAAAAATTATTTAAACTTGGGGAAAGTGTAAAGAAAGATCAGTAATCTGACACTGTTAAATTCAAGCCAACTTGGATAATTGTATACAGCACAGCACCAATCCTAACCTGTCACACAGTTTGATTTGCTACACTGACTAGGTCAACTGATCTAGGAAGTCATCAATGGAACCATATTGTTAAATGACACTAATAAGGGGAATTACTGTCTGCCAAAGAATAATATCAACCAGTCGGAATAAAGGCATACATAGAAGGAGAAACCAGCCACAGCATGGAAAACTAGCAAGTAGTCAGTGTACCTAGCTACAGTATAGAGTTAGCATGTTGTTAAGTATATTAGGGATATCTGGTATCCCCATGGTGTTTTTCCTACATCATCATAGTAATGTTGGTCCAAGATCAACATTGCAATTGGCAAATACTGGCTTGTGAGCATTCAGTTAGCATTAGCCAAGAAGTTAGCTAAAAGCTGCTTTTATTGCGTTATTTCTCTTACTAAAAAACTAACATGAGTGAGCTAATTATGGCTAACAGCAAACCAAGCTTGATATATATATATATATATATATATATAGATGAATATCACTTAAAATGCTTACCATTTGTTCCAGAAGAGCTATATTTTATATAAGCAATAGGATTTTTTTCCTTTTTTTTTCCCCACCTTGCAAAGCTAAGATATCACATCAATGTGATGATGGTGACTTGCAATGATAATCATGGACATCATTATGATGATGCAGGAACAAGATCAACAAGGTGATATCAGTTACACTTATTATTAAACACTTTTTGATATCATTGTAGGGAATATTTGCATGCAGTCACTTTCAAAGAGCATGAACCATGAAGTTACAGACCTGTACTAAGGTCTGTAAATCTAACCTTATTGGCCATTAGTTTCTCATTGTCTGCAAGCATGCAGCTTTAATCTTGGCTAGATTTAATTTGTCACAATTGTGATGGTGATTTTGCAAGTCTGGTGAAAACCCAGCTGCCTTGCAATGTCATATAGATGCTTATATAAAAATAGCACTACTGCCTCTTGATAATCAGCAACTGAATAGTTACTGAATTTGACGCTCAGATTCACACCCCTCTTGCAATATTAGAGTTTCTGTTTGTGTCAGACACTTGATTTAATTGTTTTTCCCATGATTTCGTGAAACCGAGCACATTTTTCAATCCATCACTGAGAGAATTTGATCCTGTTTTGCTGTTAGAGGTTTGCTGTTAAGAAACATTCTAACATCTCTGATGTCAAAGTGATTTTTGAACACAGCAAGAGGGCAAGATTTCAAAAACCATCCCCTTTTCAAACTGCATGACCACACAATGATGACACCTCTGACAGAGAAATGACTGAGTTTTTACATCTGTCATTTCCTTTGCCTTATTATCCAAACTCAAGATTAGGTCTTTGCTGTTTTAATAATCTGATGTGCCTTCAGGCTTCAGTACGCCTTCTGCCTGAGCAGGAGAAAAACACCTGAGACAAGGCATGTATGTTCACATTTCCAGAATCATGACAACAGTTTCAGTTTTTCTTTCCATTTATGTCTTCAAGTTAAACTTTAGCTTGAATATTTGACTCATAGGACAAAGCAGTACCTACATGGTTTGCCTTTGAGTCACCTGCCTTCTTATTTACACTCACTTTCATTCTCATTCACTCCATCTTCATAAAAGCTTGCAATTAATGGAGTATTTATTTCAATTTTCTCTCATCAGAGGGCAGAATTACTAAGAAAACCACCCCAGTTTCAAAGTCTTTCTGGAAGTAAGAGTAATTCTGCCCTCCAGGAAAACACCATAAGTTCTCCATTACTAGCTCCTTGCGGTCTAATTGTCCGCGGCATTGCCTTATTTCAACATCATAAGTCTTTGATTATTGTTGCTAATTATGCTATTAGCACAATGGAGGGGAATAATTCGTCATAATCGCTCACATTTATCATAATTATCCAAGTTTACAGTCACCTACGTTTAATGTCATGTAGAGTAGCCATTGGCAGCGGCTGCTGCCCAAGGACAAATCTACTGAGTGTGTGTGTGTGTGTGTGTGTGTGTGTGCGTGCGTGTGTGTGTGCGTGTGTGTGTGTGTTTGGTAGTCAAGTGTGTTTGTATTTGCATTTGAAATGTCACTTGTACTCCAGGACAGGAGGCAAAGGTCAAATCTGGCGGGATATTTACACATGTACACTGTTCTCTTGTATTACACACTCTAGTTGTCATTCACCTCTTTCTCCGAGCCTCATTTTCTCAAATATTTTTCTTTTCCTCAAAGGCCTTTAAAACAAGCTTGATGCCCAACTGTATGTAAGAAATTCTAATGTGCTATATATCATATAGAGCACTATAGCTAAGTAGCAAACAAAAGTTTCTGGGAGGTTTTAGCAGCTTGCTTTGGTAATGTGGTCCAAGCATTTGGAGGTCTGTTATGATTTATACGGATGCAAACTCCATTTATTGAAAAAAAAATCCCCCCAAAATGACTGATTCACAGTTTCATCAGTGTTGGTTTTATCTTTTTATTACCAGTTTTATTTCGTAATATTTCGCTCAATGACCACTAGGATGGACTGAAGCACTACTTCCATATGTTATGATTGAGACCGTTCTCATTCCCAACGCATAACATGCCAACAATTTGTCACGTCCCGAGGCGTCCCACAGGAACTTGAAAGGTAACAGTTCACGTCCCTATGATACGCGCCTATGTGGATGGCATCCAATAGAGTGACGCTCCCGGTGGTAACACACGTTCCAGCCGTGTCTAACCCCAACCTTAATCCTAACCCTAACCAAAACCTTAACCACAACTGTAACCACAACTTAAATCGTATTACATAGTGTTTTCCAAAGCGATTCATGACGAGAAAGTAAAATCAATGTACATGTGTAGATTCATTCCAAACGGTTCTCATGTTTTGGAATGCGTAACATAGAGACGTGTTGGGTGGCCAAAAGCGTAACATATCGACGATTTGTCACATAGCGTTGGTATGTTACGTTTTGGGAGTGAGAACGTGTTGTCTGATTTGGTAGTAAGATGGCACTTGTAATTTGAAACATTGGGGTCATGTCTCCTTGTTGTGAATGGATGTGTAAAGTAAGTGGAAGGAATATGTATAAGAAAAGATATAAGATATATTATAAGCTTATATATTATGAAGATGATTAAAGCATACAGCAGAAACCTTCT
>VOQK01032631.1:26587-37722 GCA_015052645.1 Benitochromis conjunctus
CTGATCTCCCATGACTCTGCTCTGCATTGTGGTCCAGTGTTTTCCAGAGAATTACATTGCATTTATGGCTTCAGCGTGGGCAGGTGGCGCACACATCCATATCTATGTGTATGAATCGAACCAAGCCCACAATATCTTAGATAACTAAATAATATATGATTTATAACAATAATGAAGAGCTGTAGTTCTTGCGGCTGCTCCGTTTAGGAGTCGACCACAGGGAATCATCTGCCTACATCTCACCCTATCCCTGCCATCCTTCTCTGTCCCACTGACCCTCTGCATGTCCTCCTTCATGTCATCCATGAATCTCCTGTGTGGTCTTTCTGATTTCTTCCTGCCTGGCAGCTTCAAACTCGAGTATCGTTTTGTCCAGTTTATCCCCTCTGAGGATCACTTCAGCCTTTCCTCTCTAACTTTGTCAATTCTGGTCACTCCTATTGAAAATCTTACAACCTGTCACCTCTCCTGTCTTTTTATGATTGCCAACATATCCAAACCCTACATTACAGAAGGGTCTCTTTCACTCTTGCTGCCATCCCTCTGTCACAAATCACCCCTAACACTTGTCTCCACCCACTTCCACTTTACCTACACTCTCTTTTTCACTTCTCTTGTGCTCTGTCTGTTGCTTTGGATGGCTAACCTCAGCTATTTTGCTTTTACTGTCTTTCATTCCTCTTCTCTCCAGAGAATACCTCCACCTCCAGGCTCTCTTCCACCTGCTCCTCAGTCTCGCTACAGATCACAGTGTCCCATGCAAACATCATAGTCCACTGAAACTCGTGCCTGACCCCATCTGTCAACTCCTCCATCACCTCTGCAAACAGGAAGGGGCTCAGAGACTACCCCATCCTCACCTTGAACTCTTGTTGTCGTTTTGATGCAAGTCCTGCATCACCCTCACAAATCTTACCCATTGCTTCAAGATATGACTCATCACCTTTTGGCTCATTAGTCACCCAGAAGAAGTACAGTACCAGTACTAGTAGAGCCTTTTCACACCTTTTCAACCGCTAACCCTAACTAAAGGATCTAAATATTTCGTCTGCAACACAACTTTCTATGTTGGACCTCTTGTATTAAAGTACACAGGACCCTGAAAGTTCTGTCCAGTGATTTCTAAGCTGAATTTCAATGCTGTATGTATGTATTTCTCACAGTATTCCAATAATGATTATTCTCTAACTCTTCCTAGTATCTCAAATTAAAAGTGTCAGTCACCTCTGGCCTGATCCACTTCTTGGTTCTGCCATTTTTTTCCTCAACACTGGAAACATCAGAACCTTTGAGATGTGTTTTAAGGACACTTCTGCTTCCCTGTCAGTCTGATTAATTTGTTGTGAGCTTCTCTTTTCAGCCACTTAAAGTTGCTAAATGACTCATTAATGTGCTACATGTGTCTGCCTTATCTGCTGTATTACACGCCTCTTGTTAAATTAGTGTGTTTTCCTCACTCTTCCTTTAGTTTGTCGTAGCGGCGCTTTGCCGTGGCTGCAGCGGCAGCTGGTGGAGGTTGCAGTGACCTTGCAGTAGCTTGCTTTGTCTCGCCCCACGCTCCTCCGTCATGTTAGCTAGTTATCAGTCGGACACAACGGCTCCCTGAACCAGGCAACGTTATTAGAGTGTCTGACAATGATACCCTGTCCCACTGAGACTTCCCAGCAATTGCACACACACACACACTGGTGGAAAGAAACCCTCAGCACTCTGGGTATTGTCCACAGATCACAGGCGTAGGTGAGTTGTTCTTTTTAATTAATCATTTGTCCTTCAAACGGGGGAAAGTTTCAGTGCCGTAGATAATTAGGTCCCAGAGTCGGGCGGCGGCGGAGCCGGTAGCCACCTGCTGCCTTTGTAGCGCTAATCTTTGTCTTGTAGGAGCGTCGTCCCCGAAGACGCCATGGCTACGCACGCAGAATGAGCAGAATGAGAAAACACCTCTGAATCCCCACACGACCCTGCTCCTCCTCTTCT
Source organism: Benitochromis conjunctus (assembly GCA_015052645.1). Lineage (NCBI taxonomy): Eukaryota > Metazoa > Chordata > Actinopteri > Cichliformes > Cichlidae > Benitochromis > Benitochromis conjunctus. Next base: position 28,565 of record VOQK01032631.1, read on the forward strand.
CTCTTCTTTTTATTCTGTTTGTTTTTTCCCCCTCTCTGCGTTCTTTCAGACTCCCTCCATTCTTCCTCCTCTTCTTTCCTGTAATCTTTTACTTGTTCTTATTCCCTCTACTCCTCCTCATCCTTTCACTTCATTTGTAATAGAACTTGCCCCCTCCTCCTCTTCCTCCTCCTCCAGATCATCTCTTCCTCTTTTCATCCTTTTATTCTTTTCTCCCAGCTCTCTGCTCTCACAGCTTCCTCCTTTTCCATGTCTTCTTCTTCTCCTGTTGTTGCTCTTTACACTGCCCATCCTCCTTTCACCTTCCATTGCTGTACAACTTATTCTCTCTTGACTTTGCTTTCCTCCTTCCCATCCTCTCATCTCATATTTCGTCTACTTTCACACCATTTGTCCATCATCTAGCTTTTCCTTCTCCTCTTATTCGTCCTCTATTTCCTTTTCATCTGTTCATTTCTTCTTGCTCACACTTCTACTACTTTTTCCTCGTTTTATGTCTAAATTTGTGCTTCTTCTCTTTTCCTCCATGCTGCTTCTTTTTTGTGTTAATTTTCAACTTTTCCATCTTTTTTTCTGTCATCCTTCTGTCATTTTTTTGTCCACTTGCTCCCATTTCTTGTGCTTTTTTTCTCATTCTCGTTTTGCTCTTATTTCTCTATTTTGACTCTTAAACTCTTCTTCTGTTTTTCCTTTTTTATTATTTTTGTTGCTTCTGCTCACACCCCCTTTGTTCCTCTACCATTCTTCATCTCTTCACCACCCTCCTCTTCTCCTTTGACTCTTTTTTTCTCTCTTAGACCCACTGCTCCTTCTGTCTTCTTGTTCTTTTTATCTTTTTCTTTCTACTCCAGTCGTCTTCCTGTTCTTCATCACGTGGAGCCCCTTTCTCTTCTCTCTCCTCACCTTCCTTCCTCCTTTTGCTGTTTCAGTTCTTCCTTCACTTCATTCATGCAGAAATAGTTTAATTGCAAACAAGCACACAACCTGTGTGTGTGTGTGTGTGTGTGTGTGTGAAAATGAAAAGAGGTGTGTATGACAGTGATTGTGATATCTCAAGTGAGTGAGTGTGTGTATGCATGCAGAAACTAATCCCATTAATTCAAAGAGAATAACAAAGACAGAAAGGGTGGGGTGGGGTGGGGTGGGGGGTCCAGCTCCCCTGTCATTTGTCTGTCCTCCCTCTCTCCCATTCCCTCTCTCCCTCCATCATCATTATTCTCCGTCAGATCGGCTGCTGTTTTCCTTTAGGAGCGACTGGTGGTGGGATGGAAGAGAAGAAGAGGGAGGGGGTGGAGATGAAGATTTGTAGCTCCTCCTGGGAAGCTTCATGTCCTTTCCTTTCCCTCCTTCTTCTTCTCCTTTTCCTCCTTCTCGTTTTGTTTCCCCTTTTTCCTCAGATGTCTGTTGATTTTTTTACATGGTCTTTTTTCCATTCCTGTTACATTTCACTTTGTTCCTCCTACATTTTTTTTCCCACTTCTTTTCTAAACCTCCTTTTACTTTTTCCCCTTTATCCAAGTCTCATCGCCTTCACTTCTTCATTTCTTTTTTTTCCCCTGCTATTTTTTCATTTTCTTCCTTCTTCCCCTTCCATCTCCTACTCTCCCCACTTCTTTTGCTACTTGTTTAGTCTCATTTGTTTTTCTTTTTCATTTTCATCTCTGGATCAAGCGGGCAGTGTGCACACCTAGCCTGGGTGAAGGTGCTAACTCAAGAATGAGGTGATGTAGGAGCGTCAAGTTGTTACCATTGGTGTGTCTACTCAGATGCGTTTGAATGTCAGTCATTTTGACCTGAAGGTCAAGGTCATGTTTTCTGAAAATCTTCTGAATCAGCTTGAGAATCAACTTGTGAATAACTTGAGAATTGATAGCGCATGTGTGTCTGCTAGGAGGCTGAGGGGTAGCATGAGTGGTTGCCAGCATTTTTATTCCATGCTTCGTCTTTTTTCTGCTGTCTTCCTCTTCTTTCATTTTTCAATCAAGGTCTTTCTTAAATGTCTTCTTTTCTTTCTGTCTACCTGTTTCACATTCAAATTTGAATTTCTCTTATTTTTCCCTTACTTCCTCTTTTATTTCCTCCAGTCTTTCCACCCCCATGCTTTCCCACTCTCCTTTTTTCCCTCTCTCCCTTTTTCCCTCATTCCCCCCCACCCCCCAGCCCTCCTGTCTTCCTCTCTTCAAGGACGTTTATATTATAAAGGATGAATTTGCATATTAATTCATTTCTTTCAATTTTTTCAGATTAGACGTTGTCAACACGTATCAGTGCTGATCAAACTGCCACGTCCACCAGAGACCTGACTGTGTGCATGCATAAGCGTGCATGGTTGTGCACACACGTGTGTGTGTGTGTGTGTTAGGGGAGTTGCCTCCTGAAACAAAGAAAAATAAAGACCTGCAACAGAGGGAAAAGCAAGCAGCCTTTTAGTGTTCACCAACCTGAACAATTGTGTTGAGACATCATAAAATGATTTACATGTTGGAAGGAAATGTTACGGTTCTGCGTCGTGCTGTAGCTGCAGGAAGCGCTGTTGGTGGATGTAAGCTGCAGAGTAACATGTTGATTGCTGTCTGTGGTTAAGTTGTGCTTGTATGTTACTTTGACTTTTTGGATATTTAAGACCATCATGTTACCTTAAATGTTCACAAGCAAATAGAAAACAAATAACCCAGTATGTTTGGAATTACAAATATAGATTTGGATGAGCTTTTTTTTTTATTTGATAAAAGCTGTAGGAAATTAGCCAGCACAAGAGTTATCTTATGTTACACTTCTAAAGGATGTGTGCTGTAGTTTTGAATTTCGGTTCATTTCCTGTTTTATTTTTTCTTTTCTTTTTGTTGTTCTACTTTTTCTCATCTATCAGTCTGTGTTTTGGTTTTTTGCCCTTTGTCAGCCCCTTCTTTCAATTGTTTTCTTTCTCTGACCGACCGCTTGTGTTTGAATCAAATTTGGATTTTCTGATGTTAGCTTGTCTTCTCATTTGAGTTTTTTCTTCCAAGTGAACGATCACAATTTCGTTGTGATGATTAATCGTCCCCTGTGCTGCTCTTTGAGAATCTGAGGTGGAGGATAGGGCACATGACTTTCCCACTCTTTTTGTAAAATTGTAACTCTGTTTAGGAGCAACATAATCCCTGACTGGGTTACATAGAGATGCGCAGTGTTGTTTTTCAGTGAATTAAATAATGCATTCACAAACTGTGTATGAGTCAGCAGGAGGTGGTCGGGGCTACATACGCAGGTTTTGACTCCAAAGTCTGTGGATTAGTTCAAAGAAAAAGAATTTGTTTAATGTTATGTGAGTCTGATTGAACTTAAATGATCACAACCTTTCTGTAACCTCAACCAGCTTCAACTCTTGAAAATCTGAATACACTGTCACAAGTACTGCAACAATACTATCCCCATATTACCATGCAGGGGTATAGAAATGCTTAATTTCAAGAGAATTTTGATGTTTTGTACACTGGCTTGTGTTCGTACTAAACACTGTTGGTCATCGTGTTTAAGTGTAAGGGAATATTTCCTGGCTGTCTCTCCTCACATCACTTCCTCTGATGGACGGAGAAGTTATGAATATGCAGCTGATTTCTGAAAGCTGACAGCTGCTGACAAATGAAGCATCTCACCTTGAGTAAGCATTGCTACCTCCTGATTTGATGGAAGCTCACTGGCTGAAGGCTGCTGAAAAAATTGACTTCTTGTGTGAGGATTTCATGTTCAAGGACCAGACTGCCACAGGCTGTTAAACCAGCAGTTATCAGTTAGGAGTCATCTCACCAATTGTGTTAACTTTGCTAAAGGAAGCATCAAGTTTCAGTCTTTCAGCAATTACATGAGGCTTTTATTTAAATAGTTCTAACATCAGAAGATTGTAGTTTTCAAGCTGTTAACTTTAACCCTTTAATTTGCATTTAATCACTGCGTCATCCTCTTCTGATGTGTTTTGACATTTCCCGTTTGAGTGTCATGAACTGCTTCATTTGATTGACAGGTTGACAGCAGCTGTGATTGGCTGACTGGCTGAGCTGACAGTATGAATGTGTTTATTTGTTTTACACCCATTAAAAATGCTTCACTTATGTTTGAGCCCATTACGGTTTTCTGTGCTGAACAGTTTTGGTGAACCATCATACAGTAATCAAATCTTTTTTTTATTAATGTATCTATCTAATGTTTTTAGTTTCATTCCACCTGGACTTCCTAGTATTTAGGTTCAGTCTGATTCATGACTTGTATAATTAATTAACTATGTTGAGATTTCTTGCTTGAAATTATTCAAAAAATGTTGTGCTGTCAGCGTTAGCGCGAACTGATCTGTGTTAATGCGTCAAAATTGGCAAATCCTCGTTACGCAGATTAATCCGTGTGAGGGGTTACTCGGCATTAACGCGTTAGTGCAGCTAAAATGCATTAACACCATCATCACAACTAACGCATTTCGGGCAGTTTGTCCATTCTGCGCTCCAGACGGGTTGAGTGCATTTAAAAAAAATTTAATCACGTTAATTGTGATGACCGCGTTAACGCGTTTAGCCACGTTAATGCTGTATTAACGCGTTAACATTGACAGCACAAAAAAAATGACATACAAATTTTCTGTATTTATTTATTTATTCTGTTTTACTCAACTAAAATGTTTTTTCACATGTAGGTTTAGTTTTTGTTAACTTTAATGAGTGTGGTGGTCATTATACATGCCCATACAGGACAGACTTTACAATTAGCAAGAAGACTTAAAACTAGTAGTTGATGGCATAACCTTACTGGAAGTGTTTATTCAAGTTGTACATCATATCCTTGTATAATGACTTTTAAAACTACCTAATTAAAAAGCATCTTTAAACCAATTTTGACCTGTTACATTTTAAGTGTTTTGTTCGACATTAGAGCTAAATTCATTTTATAGAGCATTTGGTGATTTTTTTTTTCCATTTAGTTTACTTTGCATAATACCCTCAGAAAGAAACACTGATCCGACTCAGTTTTTGTATTTTCTGTTTTTGTCACAGTCGAATCCAGCAGTCCCAGTCTTCTGGCTCCTGATAACACTCTGGAACGGTCCTTCTTCATCCGGATGAAATCTACACTCACAAAGAGAGGCGTGCACATCAAGTCCTCAGGATATAAGGTCAGAACAACGTATCACAGAAATAAGTTGGATTCTAAAACTGGAACTGTCGAGAAGGGGAAAAAGAAACGTCCCTACGAAATGTTTTATAAAACCTCTTGTGTTGAAGCAGACAGTCTACACTTCAATCACATTATGTGATTTAAACTGTGTGTACCCAAGCAAAATGACAAAAAAACCCAACAAATTATGGACCTGCTGCCAAATTTGTGAAAGACTGGATTTTCTAACATGCGCATGATCATCTCCCTTCATCTGCTTGAGGACAAATGAACTCATTACTGTTTTAAATCTGTGATTCACATGGAAATTTATAATGTAATGTAAAAATAGGTACTTTGTATGCTTATGTGTTTCCTTTTCTATGTACAGTAGTCTGAAAAAGTGTTTGCCGCCATGATTTTCTTTTTTTTTGTATGTTTGTCGCACTTAAACGTTTGAGATCATTAAACAAATTTCAATATTAGACAAAGATAACACAAGTAAACACAAAATGCAGTTTCTAAAAGAAAGTGTTTATCATTAGGGGTAAAAACCCAAACCTACATGGCCATGTGCAAAAAAAGTGATTGCCCCCTAAACCTAATAACTGGTCGGGTCACCCTTGCAACAACAACTACAATCAAGTGTTTGCAATAACTGGCAATGAGTCTTTTACAGCGCTGTGGAGGGTTTTCAAGTATGAACCACCTTTTTAATGTCATGCCACAGCATCTCAATCAGATTCAGTTCAGGACTTTGACTAGGACACTCCAAAGTCATCATTTTGTTTTTCTTAAACCATTCAGAGGTGGACCTGCTGGATCATTGTCATTGAACCCAAGTTGAACCCAAGTGCACTTCAGCTTGAGGTCACAAACAGATCACTGGACATTCTCCTTCAGGATGTTTTGGTAGATTGCAGAATTCATGGTTCCATTTACCACAGCAAGTCTTACAAGTCCTGAGGCAGCAAAACAGCCCCAGACCATCGCACTACCACCACCATAGTTTACTGTTGACATGATGTTCCTTTTCAGAAATGCTGTGTTAGTTGTGTGCCAGATGTAATGGGACACACACCTTCCAAAGTCTCTTGTGGCCTCTTGGATGAGTCGTCATTGAACTTTTGGGGTAATGTTGTTCACCACTGTTCCTCACGGCTCTCACTGTGGTTTGCTGGAGTCCCACAGCTTTAGAAATGGTTTTGAAATCCTGATTTTCCTTGGATCGCGGTATGATGTCTGTCTTTTGAGGATCTTTTGGTGTACTTTGTCAGGCAGGTCATGATAAAAAGAACGGGGGGATTGTGTTTTCCTTTTTTGTGCCTTAATAATAAAAACCTTCATTAAGAAACTGCATTTTTTGTTTACTTGTGGTATCTTTGTCGAATATTTAAATTGGTTTGGTGATCTAAAAAATTGAACTGTGGCGAACATACAAAAAAATAGGTACTCAGGCAGGAGGTAAACACTTTTTCATACCATTTTGTATGTTTGTCTGTCAGTTGCTGCCTTTACGTGCCATCTTCCTGCATCTGCATCTCACCCTAGCATCCTCTCTAGGACAGCAATGCTCTGCATGTCCTCCTTCACTCCATCCATGAATCTTCTTCATGACCTCTGCTTCTTGCACTGTCACTGTTACACCTGTCTCCCTCTCATTCACATGTGTATTCTGTCTTGCTTCTACTGACTTCCATTCCTCTTCTCTCCAGAGTACACCTTTACCTCTCCAGGCTTTCTTCCCCTTACTGTCTACTCTCACACATCACAAAGTCATCTGCATAGACAATACATGAATCTGTTCTAAGTTTTGTTTGCAGTGGTGATAGACAGGAGTCTTCACGGACTGTTGTCTCTCTGCCCTCATACAGTACATGCCCTGTACTATCCTCAAATACTTCTTTGCTACTCTTGACTTCTTCTTGCAGTACCACACTTATGCAGTACCTATCAGACTTCTCTAGATCCACAGTATGTCTTTTTTCAGAAACTTTCTAAGATACTAAGAATTTGTGTGGAAAGACTACAGAAGCTAATTCTAAACAATATTAGATGAAAGTGACACTAGAACTTTGGCTGTCTATTACAGCAAAGGACTTGTCAGTTTTCCTTCCGCTTTTGCAGTTACAGTAACCTTGGTTTGATCTTGTTCCCATGCTTAGGTGTGTCGTTTTTTTCTGCATAAAGAAAATATGCATGTATAGGTGTAACGTCAGGACTATAAGCTCTGCAACCGTCTCACTACTCACAGATCGAGAAGCCGGATTAAAGGGGATTCTTTGGGCTGTCTTGTTTGTGCGTGAATGTGTGTGTGTATGTGGGGTCACTCATGGTTTATCCCTGACTAATACATTCAATTCTCCTCAGGAATGATGGCAGACAGCAGAGGAAAGACTTCAAGCTGTCAAAGACAAAACAAAATCACAAATAAGGACATACAGATTTCATTAATACATTGTCTGAGTCATGAATGGAATAGAGAATCACTTCGAACACCAACATTATCAGAAATATAGCACAGAAAGTATGTTCACTTTGCTTTTTCAGCTTATGTGTGAAACAACAAGTTTTTGTGCAGTCCAATTTGTGTTTTTGTTTTTGAATTGGGACACATAATCACAGGACACATATTTAATGTGGTCCTTTGGACTACACACATGGAAATGGCTCTTTGAGAGCTCACACTTGTTTGTGAGTTTTTGGTAATATTGGATGTTGGCCATTTGGGCATTTATTTATGATGACAGATGGAGATAAGGAAGAAGTGCTAGTACTGGTACTTATATAGTGCTTTTCTCTTCTATTTGAACACTCAAAGCATTTTCTTACCCAGTTACACTCATTTAAACGAGCACATTTTAACGTCACACACTCCAATATATAGCTTGAGGGGAACTCAGAGTTCAGTATCTTGCTAAAGGATACTTTGACACGCAGACAAGAGGAGTAAGTGATTGAAGAGCCGGCCTTCCACTTTGTAGAGGAAGTGCTTTACCTCCTGAGCTACAGCCACCCAGTGATAATAGAGCACATTTGTATTTCAGCAGACTACGATACAAACAGATAGTCACATATGTATTTTTAACATTTTATTTAGCCTTTATTTATACAGGTAGTCCCATTGTGACTCTACGTCTCATTTATAAGTGAAACCTGTTCCAGATAAGCAGATAAACATATTCATATATTAGTACACACATTTGCACTTACATACATAACAGCACTGGTATCGTTTTCGTTCACCTCTAAATTGGACATCCAAGTTTGAGCTGACCAGCGTACAGTGCTTCGCAGTTATCATCTGTACAAAGTCATACATTCTGACTCTCAATAAAAAGAAAGAAAGCTAGGTGAATGGGGCAGCACTGTTGCCTCACAGCAAGAAGGTCCCGAGTTCAATTCCACCATCAGGTCTTTCTGTGTGGAGTTTGCATGTTCTACCCGTGCTTGCGTGGGTTCTCCCCGGGTCTAACCCTACCCCTTCCTCCACAGTCCAAAGACATGCACTTAGAGGGGATAGGTTAATTGGAAACGCTAAATTGCCCATAGGTGTGACTGTGAGTGCGAATGGTTGTCTGTCTATGTGTGTTAGCCCTGCGACAGACTGGCGAGCCGTCCAGGGTGTACCCCGCCTTTTGCCCCAAGACAGCTGGGATAGGCTCCAGCGCCCCCCGCGACCCTGGAAAGGATAAGCGGAAGCAGATGAAATCTAGGTGAATGCTTGTTTTCATATGAAAAAGTTATCTGACTTCCCTTTACTTGGTTTTTCCCCTTCAGGTGATCCACGTCACAGGGCGCCTGCGGATCAGGATGGCTCTGACGCACAGCCGCACAGTGCCCAATCAGATCATGGGGATGGTGGCAGTGGCTCATGCTCTCCCGCCGCCCACAATCAACGAGGTTCGCATCGACTGCCAAATGTTCGTGACCCGAGTCAACATGGACCTAAAGATTGTCTACTGTGAGAACAGGTAGAGCAAAAATCTGAGGGTTTGTTTTGTTTTAGTCATCTGTTGAAAAAGAGTTCACAATTGTTT